>QNGE01006736.1:16580-28745 GCA_008508345.1 Paragonimus westermani
TCACAGAGTCGGTGGCTGGAGACTCTAGGTGAGATGGCGGCTAATCGAGCTCAGTGGCGTGAATGTTGTCGTTGTTTGTCCGAGTTGTCTGTGAAGTGAATGCATTTAATGACGCGGGGCAGTGAAAGCTGTAAGGAAGCTGTCTCGCTGATGACGTCTTACTCTCACTTGCAGCTCGGTTGTTTGTTTGCAAGACGTAGGCACCTTGATGTTGAATGTTTGAATATGGACGTAGTCATTTTCAGTAGTTAGATCCCTTCCTGTCCCCTTCTTTTTTCCTTCTCTCTTCCTATATAGGGTTTGCTTTTTCTTCATGGTTGTGTGGCAGTAAAGCATAAGTGTGAACTACTGATGTATTGCTGTCTGTGATGATGATGATGATGATGATGATGCATCATCCTTAATACGTCACCTAACCATCTAAGCTTGTGCAAACGTAGAGACTGGCAATCACTACAAAACACCCGCTTTCTAAAGCTGGTGCCACCCGATACGAGCGACTGAACGCAGACATTGGTGATCAAATACTGATGATGCTCATAAAATCATATGGCGTACGTTCACCTTGGATGTCTGATCTTTACTCCTTCTATCTGCCTGACAGAAATTTCCAGAATGATCCATCTTTGATAGATAATAAGCTCAAGGATGTTGAGTTTGCAGACAATGCTGGTTTATTTTGTTCTTTTGTCAATAATACGTGGGTCTTGTGAAGCGTTGCCGTTAGATCTGGTCGACTCAAGGTTCAACTTCGTTATTGCAGATTTCTCGCTCGAGGCTGTTGTTGTTTCCTTCTAACTATGCAGTGTCGCCTCGTCAAATCGCCGGTTAGTTATCTATGGGGATTGCAGAAGGATGTGTCAAGGGTTTGTTGTTTGTGGCGTTGCAAAGGTGTGCACATTCTGTCTTGTTAGACGGTCTGGAGACGTGACCTATTTGTCTGGAATTTACGTATCAGCTATCGCTGTTAGTTCACTGTTGTTTTCGCCAGTGAATGTATATGATGTGTAGCACTTGCGTGGACATGGCGTCCTTAATTCTGTGGCTGATAACCAGTCGTGAAAACATGCAGCCACTGTTAGTCGGATCACCTAATTCATATGTGGGTGGAACGTCTTGTGCGTTCTGGCGGTTAGAACTAATCGGGGGCGGCTAGTCGACGCCATAATAGCCCCTTTCAAAGGCCGTGATCATCCCACTATGCTGTCTACCAAGTTGTGGAATGCATGACGACCTACGCTACTAGTTGTAGGTGCTCTTAAGCACAGCCTTGCACCCCAGTCGTTGGCGAATCTGCTTCTACCTTATAAATTTTCGTGGAGTTTTTTCAACTCCTACATTTATATCTACTGATTAATCTGTCATTTGATGGACCCCTGTGAAAACTAAATGAAGTCTGAGGCATATTCCTTATGAGCACAACTCATGAATGAGTGTGTGTACATGACAGTAATATGTTGTTTCTAACGTGGCTTGTTCCACTAACACATGGCGCAGCCAAATTGCACTCGTTCCGTCGCACAAGTTCATTCACGCACTGCCCGGTTTGGGTGCGGATATCGGAACTTTCCACTTAACGTTTTACTGCACAATTTACCTACAGCTACAGTGACATCTGTATTGGCGGAACTGATCGATCCTTACACTTTTGAATGCAGGAAACGCCTTTCTTTGTTTGTGGTATACAAAATGCGTAACCCCGGTAAACAACGTAAATTGTTATCTTTGATTACAGTACGCCTGTTAATGACCTGTCAGGTGACAAATCCGATGAGCGTTTTGCGCGTGCCAATCTTGTTGCAAAGCGATCATGCTGAAACCACTAGGCGTTGCTTGTTGTTCGTTATGACAGTTCCACGTACATCCTAGCAATTAGCGTGGTGTGCTACCATTGTTTGGTTGATTTGTCTGTAAAACATATGGTCTGGAGCAGTGTATGTTGCGCGGTGGTTTTGCTGACGACGCTTTAGTTTCACCTATGGCTTGTTTGTCTGCATGGTGTGATCTCATTAATGTTAGATGTTCAAGTTTAGATTATGGTTGTTTTTGTTAATTAAGTCCCACCCCTTTTTGTATTATTTTCTAGTTAGGACTTGCTCTTCTCTCCGTGATTTTGTGGCAACTAAACATCGGTGCAAACCGTGGACGCATTATTGTCTATGGTGATGATGATGGTTGTTCCTTGAATTTCCACCCAACAGTTTTGATGCACCTCGTATTTGTACGTGTATCCACTTGAATTGCTACTTCGTTTCTTATATTTTATAATGTTTATTACCGTGTTTTGGGTTGTAACTGGCTCGAGCGTACAAACTGATATTACTGTTTCTCAAAATTGGTTTTATGGTCACATTCGAAATCTGTAAGGAAGAATTGTTACGTCCTATTTAAAAGACATTTTTCCACGACGAGCTAGTTTGTCATGAATTTCGAGTACTTTGCATTTTCTCTGGTGTAGTTCCATGGTGCTCGCTAAAATATGGCTCTTTATATCACCCCAAATAGCTTCTGGTGTTGTTTACTTATTTTCCTGCTAACAGCCGTAAAGATGGCAATGTCATATCTGTAATGGTATACTTTTTGCATTTAAGAAGTAATGCCAAGTCACACCTCTGTGCTTCCTAGTATGCACCGTAGGGGAAAAGCTGATAGAAACCTGTCACAGTCGTAGCTATCACGAGTTGGATTGGTTTGTTTCATTCGTCGGCTGTTTGTCCATATTTCGTCGATTACTAATTTTCGGTGATTGGCTGTATGTTCTAAGAGGATCACTTAGTTACAAGAGACTGTCGAAGTTCTGTGGTTTCCAACTCCACACTACTATTTTGTATTATCCTCACGAGCTATACAGATCGTTCATCATCTCGATTTTGCATTTGATAAGATTTTCGCACGTTGTTGCTGTGGTTACGCGTGATTGACTTCGAGACACAAAGTGCCCCTCGTGGCGGATTTTCAACCTCTTGTCTTGTTTTTATCCTGGGAAGCACGGCGGCGTGATCCATTGTCGTATGGTACGAACACAACAGTACCGCCGGACTAGCCGATCGAGAAGGGAGGCGATCATCGTCTGTAGTGTTCCGATAAAGGGGTATTTTCTGGCGAGCAGCACACGTGAAAATAAGTAATGCATTTCTGCTTCAGTTCATTCAGTAACTCATGGTTAAAGTTTTCTGGTGAACTCGGCACTTGGGCAAGCAGGGCTGGCGAATTGATTTACTCCTCGAGGTTTCTGGTTCCGCGCACATTAATAAAGTTTTCTCGCTTCATCCAATTCGAAATCGGTCGGCTGTTTACAGTAGTTATTTCTTCTGAGCATCCTTTTCAGTATTTTCTTGCCCACACTTTTCGGACGGATGATACATACAAAATTTGAGTAGTTTCAATCATATTTCACATCCCCCTAAAAAGAAACAAGCAAGGTTTCGTCCAGATGGGATGCCAACTGATGATATGCCGCTGCCCACCTCTTTCCGAGTTCGGAATCGACCAGCGCCATATCTGGGATAAGCAAATAATGGTTTATCGTAAGTGTACGCTGACAGTTTTCAGCAGGCTTACCGCCATAAACACGTTTGATTCCCGGACTAGTGATCCTGTGGCTAGTGTCAAGGAAGATGGGGCAAAATGGACTGAGTTACCTAAATTTATCCGTTTTTTAGGACGAGCTACTTGTACAGTAGGGACAATCGATGAATAGGTCTTGATTGTAACAATGAGACTTTGTTGCAGATTCCGCCGTACCTCTGACCCGGTTGTTTGTTTACATGGACCAGACATCCTGATCTTGAATGTTTTGCTTTAAACATTGTGTTATAAGATTGGTCCTACTCGTTTGCCCTCTTACTTTTGAACTGAAACGTTTTCATGGTCATGCAACACGTATGCATCGGTCTTATCTACTGCTCTCTTGCTGTCGATGATCATACGATAGGTTTATGGTTTGGTACAACCGGATATCCAACCGATATCATAATAGTCAGTTTTGTGTTATGAAAAAGTCTCCATGATTTTATCCGCGTATTATCTTTCAGCTCAAGTTATCAACATGAATCCACTGACGAATACCAAAAATCAAAACTTTATGAATGAACGAGAGTTGCGTCTTGGTTATACAGGTACGGTGAGTTCGTGGCACAGGCAATATAAGGATTCCGCCTGGATCTATGTGGGTGGTTTAAATTACGAGCTGACCGAAGGTGACGTCATTTGTGTGTTTTCTCAGTACGGTGAGATTGTGAATATCAATCTGGTGCGGGACAAGAAGACCGGAGTTTCAAAGGGTTTCGCCTTTCTCTGTTACGAGGATCAACGCAGTACGGTTCTGGCCACTGACAATCTCAATGGTATCAAAGTGGCTGGTCGTGTCATTCGTGTTGATCACGTGGAGAATTACAAAGTCCCCAAAGAGGGGACCGTTGATGTAAAAACAGAAGACAAACATAAGACCAAACCTAAATCAGCACAAGATTCAGATCTCGTAACTTCGTTTGTTCGGGAGCATGGTTGCGGGCCGGAAGTTGTCAAACGCCTGAAAGAAATCGAACAAAAACAAGAGGAAACTGATAGGGCGCGTGTGCATCGTCTTTCGGAAAAACATGGAAAACGTGATAGACACATAAAACATTCGAGGTCGAGTAGGAGCCCTCATTCAAACAGGAATGGTCACAGTCATCGTTCGAATGATCGTAACCGAAATCAGAAACCGGGAAGCTTTCGAAATCGCAGCCCATCCTGTTCGCCTCCGCGCAAGTGGAGAGAACCTTCCACGTCACCTCCTCGAATTAAGCAGGAATCACCTTATCAACGTGACACGGCGCACCGGATTGTTAAACAACGTTGAACATTTGCCTAGGTATATATACTACGGAGAGATGTGTGCAGGACCGGCGCACATGTACTTGCCTTGAAGTGCAAATTTCCCATCGTACTGAGTTGACAGTTTTTCACTGTCCAACACAGTACCTTTCTGCAGCAGCCACCTCATGGGGGAGGAGAACCGCGATTTCTGCTCATATTCTTTCATGTGCGATACTTTCTTATGATGTACCGAGAAGAGCACGTTGTACCTCGTGAAAGATTTTAACTTTGGTATTCAGTTCATTACGTACTCTTCATTTGTTTTCCCACCTAATGATCGCCCAAGACTTACTAGAGCCTTTTAACACGTGGCAGCCGGTCGATAGTTCTCCTCAATTTGCTGGTGTTTCTTTCTCCTCTTCGTCATTAATTATATAGTACCATGCGAGATTTTCGGTACAAGGTATGCTCCCGTCTTAGTGGTGGGAAATGTTCGGATAATCATACATGTCAAGTTTGGCAACCTGTAATATAACAAGAAGCATAGCAGCAAACGTGAGGGAGAATTCTGTGCGATACCGAGTGAGCCAAGAGCAACTGTTGTATTTGGTTAATTGATTTGGTGTTGACCGTATCTGAACTCATTGTGGTATCGCGAACGACGTTTCTTCTCATTTCGAGTGTGTGCACTTCTGTATGTGCGTTCACCATCAATGATTATCTTTGGGGGTGTGGGAAGAATGTAATTGTACAGGTTTAGTAATTTTACTTATATACGCGGCTGGAATGTTATTAATCGAAGTGCGCCTGTATCGCACACTTAGGATTAGACAAAGCTGAATCAACCGGAATAGTGACTGAGAAAATGGATGCCTGGCTGAACGTATTTGTTAAGAACCAAAAAAGCAAGAGGAATAACCTAAGGCGAGTGATATTATGTTACTGACCAAAACCACAGGTTGTTTTCTGACTGAAGGGCGTGGTCGGACGGGAATGCAGCTCACTGGCTCAACGCACGACGTCGCAGTTGGTTAAACTCTGCCACTGGTTTTGTTTAACCGCTCTCAACATCGTAGTGCGGATGACAATGACGTTCGTTAAATTGTCACAGCAGGTTTGTTATTGACCACAACAAGTGTCCCATCCTCCACCTACAGTACAGCCAACGAGCACCCAAAAAGTGCATTCGTTACATATACAATGATCACTTCGGAGCTGCTTCAATCGGCTTTGTACGGGTTCTGAACAAATTGCGAGAACATGCAGTAAGTTCAGCAGTTGTGCGACCGGTTAATGATGAATTGGGTATGCCCTGGGATGAGTAGGATTTGGAGATCTGAAGAAGATGCACTGCAAGCATTCCTCTTTTTTTCCAACAAGACATTCAGTTGGCGGCTTTTTGAGGGGTAACTTTGAATGATCAGTTGAAGGATGTCTGTATCAGATGAAATGTGTGTTTATCAAGTGAATTTTGTCTATGGCATTGTACGGATGCATTCCAAGCCTATCGGAATTTACGCAGCTCCTAGGCCTGGTAAACCGTAATAGATTTAGCACAAAATGTATCTAAATCGCCAACTTGCCTCCAGGTTCTTCAAGTATGACGATAATCCCGGTTTTCCTCTAACATGCAAGCACGGAAGTGGTTCAGTTATCGACTTTCCACTCTGTTTACGGCATACTTTTTCTTTCTGTCATTCGACCATTTCGCACAATTCCATCGGAATTCCTCCTCGTAATTCAGTTGGTCAGCCGTGCAGCGGACTTTCAAGTTATGCTATGTAATTGTTCAACTGCCGCAAAACTTCTCATCCGGTTGTGGTATACTCCACTATTTTGCAACGTAGGTTTGGGTCGGCATGTTTCACACATTTACAATCCACCGCACCAGCTATCGTAAGGCAGGTGGTGTATATGACTCTCGTTCATTGACCGTTTCAGGCATTTTTCCTGAAGAGTAGTCAATCTATGAGTCTTATAGTCACCGAAATAATTGAACATTGGATTTGGAAAACGAGCTTAACATTCCCAGCAGTGTTCAGTAATATGAGAAACATTTTGCGTTAGCCCACTCTGGGATCAACATCAGCCAAGAAGGGAAAGGTGTCAGATGTGTTCACGCCTCTTCAGTGGAACTCGTAAACGCTCCGGTGGTAAACTGCCAAGCTTTTGAGTTCACCGAACAACACTTGGAAAGACTCAATCAAAATCAACTTGGGGGTTGATATAATGAATTTAAGTGGTTGAGATTACAATTAACAGCTGCGCGCACTTAGTTGTACGACTGTCATAAAGTGGACTAACAATTACTTCCTCGCTCTACGATAATGCGGTCTCATAGTGGCAACCTTCAGCTTGCTTAGGCAGTGACGGTTTCTGTTTCACCAGGTGCTCCGAGGCAAAGTTCGGCTTCAAATCCCTACTCGTTAGCAGTCTTTCGGAATAAAAAGTCCCATTGCGCTTGATGTGTGGAGAACGGTTAATACTAACATCTTATGGAGTGCATTATGAACATACTCAAATGAGTTCTGTTGGGTTGGTTTTCACGTAAGTTTGCACCTCACTCAAAGGTGCAGTTATCATTGCAAATCCATGGACGGGCCACTTGCAACAAAATGCTAAGCTCATGAAGCCGATTATTTTGTGTGCACATTTTACGCTCGCAATTTGCGTGCTATTTCAATCTTCGGCAGTTTACACCAGACTTTTTATTCCGAGATAAGTTGCCTTCTGTCTTTGCAAATGACATTTTGTCTGTTCGAACACTAACCCCGCTTCCGCGGATAGATTAAGTACTGGTTTAAGAATGTTCATGTGATCTGGTATAGACTTCCATCTTATGGTGATGCAATCCACATAGGCTGGACATTAGCATTAGCTGCTCCAAGGAACCAGCTAATATGCCCGCTATCCATTCATTGAACCCAAATCGGAAGTGAACGATACTGAAGTTCCAAGACTTCTGCGAAGTGAGTTACCATTGTTGCTTTTTGTACACAAGTTTCTTACAAACCAACAACGTCAGTGCACTAGCTTGGGTGTCGCAGCGTCACCCCATGATGTAGTACGGCTTAACATCTAGGTTATTTTAAAATGTAATCCATCGGATAATTACATTCCGTTTGTCACACTTTGAAGTAACGTTCAACCATCCCAACGTTCGTTTTACATTCCGTGATCAATAGACTTATCGTTAACTGATGGCTTCGTGATTTGCTACCATGCTGTGGTGCTGATGAATCTCACGTTCGCTCCCTTACCGTCTCATCCGTGCTTTCTTTTGTAGCCTGAGTAGATAACGGAATAAGGCTACCAGGGCCACCCGTCATCCAGTTTTTGACTTCCGACCCTTGTTAACATCAGGCTGAGAATAACAGGAGTGATAGTGGCTAACTGGATGAACGTGGATCGCGAAAAACTCAGGCACTACGTCGGTTTGTCACATTTTCGCCTTATCGTTGTTCACTTTTCTGTGTGCGCCAATCAAGATAGGTAGCCACTGTCTCTCACCTCAACATTCTATGGATCAACTGATTGTATGGCTGCCATGTTTATATATCGTAGTGTTGTGACGTTTCTTAGGGTTCGATGTTATGTCTGCAATGTGATAAACTGCTTCTCAGTTTCAACCGTCCTGGACAGTTCAACTGACCCGTAGACAGGCATATCTGACACCATGTATTCTACCATAAGTCACGTATGAGCATGTATGTCTCTGTGTAGTTTGTCACGTTTATTATAACAGTAACGAACATTTCATCGTCGTCTAGCCTTAATGCTGTTCTCACTGATACTCCACAATGTGTTTATTAGGGAAAAAGGGCGAAATTGTTAAGCCGTTGTGATCCTTTTTTAAAATACTGATCGTGATCGCATAGATATCTGGCCCTACTCTTTTGACCTAAAACCCCGTCAAGTGATTCTTTCTTCATCATCGCCACCACCACCACCGTGTTGGCTGTTTACATATGGTTTCGTTCCAACCGTTTTTAATCACAAGAGACAGGCAGACTACAATTGAGGGACACTCTGGTGTGAATATCAGTGATGTGAATCGTCCGATATTGTCTGAGGGACACTTTAGTAATGTTACATCCTTGAATCGAAAATGTTAAATCTGTTACTTTGAACTTGACCTGTTTCGACATCTCTTTGGTTCATTCTCCGGCACCCGATCAACCAAGCCCATGTTCGACGAACATACTCTCCATGGCCTTACCTGGCGAGACCGACGTTGCGTTCACCTTCAGATCTACAAGAGGGAGCAAATGCTCAAACGTGCTGTTTGACAGGTTTCTAAATTAATCACGACCGCTACAGGGGTTCCACTTCAGGGAATTCGGTACGCAACACAATCTTCCCCTCGAATTAATTGCTGTAAGACAGGAAGCGTCAAGGTGACATCTGAATTCAAATCACCCCAAGTTTAGACTACGGCTACCCGATGATGCTGTTCCGCTCAAATTAACACGACCCATCTGCTTAAATTTTGATATAAAGACAATAACGGTGGATGTGCACAACCCACTGACCAGAATAGTAGCACACAGGATCGCGATGGCCACTTAGGTTGTATGCTCACTCGCCGAAACACCACCAATATGTGAGATGCTTCAAATCGTTTCAAACACTTTATGTATATTGATGATCAACAAATCACATCATGTCAACACTTCCCTGGGGTTATCGGGGTATACACGAGCTGTAACAGTTGTAAGGAAAGGTACAACTTGTGCATTGCGACCGTTATAGATGTTGATATCTGAGTGCTTTCTGACTGTCTTGCGAACTAAACAATAGTAGTCAACACAAAATTCCTTTGACGATTCGTTTTTGTGGGGGCAGCCGAAACGGTGACGACAGTAGGCAGTAAAAGCCACAGTTGAGCACCAGCTTTCCCGCACCCACCATCTGCGGTATCGAGTCCATATTATGAACGGGGTACTTTGGTGCGTATATGCACTAATCCGGTAAGTCTCAAGTGTCCTTGATTAGAACTAGACGCAAAATGAAAACACTAGTGAATAGGAGACCGAACATATATTCTGCGAAAATGGCAGAGTTTCGTGAAGTGCTAGACGAAGTCAGTACGCGTTTACTAATTAGGACTGTCAAGAATCCAGCCGCGGAGCGCGCGAGTAAGTCGGAGGTGTGTATGACGCTACTGCCGCGCATAGGCCAACGTATATGGTATCAAACAATCGCGATCTCACACATCAAGCTGACGGAAGGTAAACATCTTTACATGTCTATTTACAGTGTGAACTATTACTTCTGAAAGTATTTTACACATCATGCGGTAGTCATACCGGGGTTACCTCCAGCTTTCTGCAATATCCGCAGTCGCATTTCAAAGTGTTTTCTGAGCAAACGGCTCGAAAGTGCTATGCTTCCAAGCAACCACTGGGGGTGGTACTAACTGTAAGATGGAAAGCAGACGGCTCGTTCCACAGTGCATATTTGATGTCTGATCTGACCAGCAGTTCGAAAAACTGAACGATCTATAGAAGTGGAAAAATATTAACAACTGTAAGATGCAATGAAATCTTCCTTGAGGCTAATTATCCTTTCGTCATGCGCTCCTTGTTTCAGTCCACTGCCATTATTCCTCATTGAGTGGTAATTCAGCCGAAATGGGTTTAAACGAACCACTATTTTTCAACTAGCCGCCAGCTTGATGTCTGAACACCTGACTGATGATTTGCAACTGCCATCTGCAAGCATTGAATATGGGAGTTTTAGTAAGCAGCAAGTAGATAATCGAAGACACATGGGACTGCAATCGCTCATTTGCGGTGGAGTTTCTGCTGTCATATGTGCACTCTTTGTTTAGTGGCCGAACCAGTAAGCTTGTTGGAACTGATCCAACAAAATACAACCCTGTCAGTTAGCACTATCGACAATCGATCGATAGTGAAAAACCAAGTCTCAGCGCGTTGACTTCGTATATTATTACCGACCCTGGAAAATAGAGAGTACAGAGAGACGCGTCAAGCTAGCGAGGCACGGAGCGAGTTGTGTTAGCCCCGGGACGGATGTTACAAAAGGGGTAGCTTGACTAAAACAAAAGTAGGTACAAAATCATAGAAAATGTACAGATGAATGCGACTATCAAAATATCATTTATTATAGTCGCTACAAGCTGCACAGTATTTGTGGAACGATTCACCGTAGATCTGAAAGTCCCGGCTGTCGCTTACGATGCATTCAGAAAACCACATCATCATCTGACGCTGCGGTCTTCACCGAACCAAGGATGACATTAAGGGGAACTGGATGACCCACCACTCAGGGACTTGTCCGACGAATTTTGGGAAGTTCCTCAGAATTTCCCATTAGTTAAATACTGTTTTATTTCGCTGTCGTGGAGTATTCGCCTCTTGAAGTCTACAGTGCTCCCATTATCACTGCACATCTCCGCAGATGATGATCATACCAGCTATCTCTACCGACAAATTCACCCACATCGACGGCTTCAACACCGGCACCCGCTGCGCAGTCGATGAAAGATTCTCGAAGCATTCCATTGTTTTGATATTTCCACGTGCGTCGTCCGAGAACTCAAATTCTTCTGGGATTAGCAGTTAAACGTCAACCTGGGTTCAGTTTAACGTCGCTTGTGTTACCAGGCACCGGAGCAGTTACCACTCCGTACTCATCGATAGCTGTGGTTAATGTCGTAAAAACGAGTCACTGGTGAATGACGAAATCACTGACAATGAGATAAAGTGATAATCCTGTCATCCATGGTGTCGTTGTGATAGCGTCTGCACACTATTCTTTGATCGAGGTCTCTTTCACAATCCGTGCTAATAGCTTTTTGATGCCAGCTGCAGCACGTAAGATTCGTAATTTAACTTCCTGCCCAATTTACACTAAGAGATGTCCAAAAGAGGTGAAGTGAACGACGATCGTGCGGCTTCTCTAAGAATCTCGGTTGCAACTGTACTTTCTTGCTTGTCTGTTCTGTACGTACGTATCTACGTATGCCAACCATACGAGGCCTGATACGAACTCGATACCACTTTCTCCAGTCGAGCAACCAATTGCACGCACTAAATGTTCGCTCTCTAACGTCTCATCTATTATTCTCTTCAAAATCGTTTCACTTACACTATTCTGAGTGTTATTCAATGGACCCAGAGGTTCTACGCACTTCTCACTTGGCGCGCTTTTGAGTGACACCGAGTGGGCTGGAGCCCACATTGTGTTCCTTTCTCTTCTCCTGGTTGGTGCCGTTTGTTCCAGCCTAGACTATAGTTAAGTACCTATCATATTTCCGAACATCACTGGAAATATACTGTTTGTTTCCAAACCCTACGAGGTTCTTTTAATCCGATACCTGTTGGGACTAAGTTTCGATTG
>QNGE01006737.1:3254-21971 GCA_008508345.1 Paragonimus westermani
GAGAAATTATATTTTCCTGGGTATCCACGTTTACATCATGTGGGGGGGGACAGAACGAAAGTGGTTTGGTGGAACCGACTGGAATGAGCTCAATGAAAATCTGAGCAGTGGTACATCGTGGACGACGTCTGGTACACAAGGTCAGTGACGTGCCCTGATTGCTGCCGTGGCTGTTGGTAGACAAGACATGTGTTCGCATGATGTGCCATTTGTTCAACTTTGTAGCGTGCATTGGTCGAGTGGCATAGACCCAACGGTGCACGCGACATGTGATGTAAATTGAATCTCTGCGGCTGTCACAACCTCCTAACGTGTGACTTTCACTGCAAATCCGAGTGAGGTGAGTACACCTCATCGACCAGCTGAGCTGTGATTCACTTATTCCGGGTTTTCTGCAGAACAGGTCAGGGAAGTAGGGTGGAGGGTGGTGGCAATTAAATTTGGTCGACTTCCATTGAACCGTCTTATTGAAGATTATGGGAAGAGGAAGGTGATTCCGGTCCACAGCCACATCGGTTATGTTGGCCCAACAAGTGTCCGTCATCGCGGATGCGTTCCGCGAGTAGTAAACAGTTCAGTGGATTGGGTGCAACCCGTTGACCGATGGATGTGAAAGTGTGAAATTGAGTACACTGAACCGGAAAGTTTGATCACCAAACACGAAATGCCTTGGAAGAAATCGCAAACTAAACTATGGAATGAGATAGACTCGAGTTTCCCTTGTGTTGGATCATATTATTGCAACGCAAATCCTTGCCACAATGTCATATATCCATCTTGAAATTAGACACAGCAGACTGATGCCCGTGTTCACTGGATCGATATTCAGTATAGAGTAGACGTATGGCACAACAGAAGCCAAACTTGTCACTCTACATTCTGACGATAGCGATGACCATCAGTCAGAATGAACGTTTTGCAGTTGGTCATTGCAATGTGTCAGAGTGACTGGTCGAATGCATCAGTGAATATGCGACCGTCGAACATGCTGTCAGACGAGATTTGAGATGTGAAGCGAGGCTGAGACTTTTGATTTGTGTCAGGTATGAGTGGGGTAGATGAAATTTGTGTGAGTAGATGCACCAAACGGAACGTTTTGAGGATACGAGTGGACTCCAATGAGAGATCGTGTTGCCAGGTATTTTGGGTTGTTAGACTGCGTGGATAGGAGGACGTGTGAGGCGGTTTCAGTACAGTTTTTCGCTGTTTGGCAGTCACACTTAGCTTTCAACATCACACTGGTTGCAGCGACTAGTTTATTGTCACGTTTCTCGTTGTATCGTCCCTTTGGCTAGCACAACATTTTCCAGTGTCCCACTCTGTTCTTTGTTTATTTTCAGCCAGAGAACACTTACATTTAGACATGAACGATCCCAGGACGTATGCTATCTCTATGTCAACATTTCTTACATAACCTTCGGGCACTCGCTTCGTTTCCATTACTCTCATTAATATCCAATATTTTCTCAAAGTCGCATCCAATTGTTCTTGTGCCTCATTTTGGTGAATGAACGACAACAATCCAACTTTTATTTGTTGTGATGCCTACTTTGCACTGTCTTTCATTCCTCGTAGCATTGTTTGTTTTAATTACTCCAGTATTAAAGACCTTGTTGTCCACTAATACTGACATTTCTAGAGCTTTCCACCATATCTCCCATAATATCCTTCTTAAAAGTGAAATCACCAACGTTCTGCATCCATATGTCTTAGCTGCCACCATAACACTTGTTATTCTAGTGTCCCCTTTTTCAACAAATTGTCCTACTCAGGCCATCGGCAGGTATTCCATAAATATCCTGTGCGGGTCTCAATGTGACCTTATTATTCTTTCGTAATTTGTGTTCTTTTTTTAAACCTCTGTGTCTCAACTGCTTCACCTATACAGATAACGTCGTAGTATTTACGAATTCGAAGGAGTTTCTGGCGACTCATCTGTAACGTCTTCTTTCAAACCTGTTGAACTGAAAGGTGTCCGTCAGTCAAAAAAGTAAACTGCGCACTCACCTTTTGGCTAAATTTAGCTGATCATGCCTGATACCTACTGTTTCCCTATAGCCGGGAGCCACATTCTGTTGCCAGCCCAAATCTCGTTATGTGACACACTGGATGTCATACAAAACTGGAAGGCCATTACGGACATAAAAAGAACCATCGGGAAGTTAAACCAGGCACCTGTAAGGCATGTACCTGATGTGGCTTCTTCTTGGGCATCTGTTCCCTTATCCCCTACATCAAACGACGCTAGGGGTAGTGCACGCAAAAGATGTCAACATCACTGTGGACCGCAGTCGTAACAGCAATACTCAAATGGTCACAAACAGTGAAGAAAATAGGGAGTGTTCACCGTCACCTCGTCGAACTGTTTCGCGGGATGAGGGAACACAGGTGAAGAAATCAGGATGAGCTAATACAAGGCACCAATGACCGTCGATGACGATAAGAGTGTTACGATGCATCAAAAGCTATTTCGGTCCGTCCGTACAGTCTACTAAAATCGTGACTACGGTGCACTCTGCCTTTCCTGCAACTGACCAGAGGACATCGTAAAATTCTAGCGCAAGCACTTTGACAGCCTGCTAAACCGTCCTACTATAATTGGTTGCGAGACCGTGAATAATCTGCGACAAACCATCGAATCTCCACTTGTCGCGCCAGATTTGGTCAAGGGTGAAGAACTAGCTTCTTCCGACCTGTAGCTGAATTTTGATTCGACACACCGACAGTGTATCAAACGCGTAACTGTCTCATCACGAACCATGTAGCCATTTGATTGGAAAGTCGTCTTGACAAAAATAACACCTGGTAACGGAGACGTGTTGTTGTCTTTAAATCATTTAACTATCGCCATATGGCGCATAGTAGACTTAACCTCATCAGAATCAAATCTGGTTCAGATGTTCTAGACTTCCATCCAACATTTTAACTGCAGAGATTGAGCCAGATGTCCCCGCAACAGATATCTTACGCTTTGCTAGTGGCTTTTACTAAAACCATACCAGGAACCATTGCCTTCAGAAGAAGAGTAGTCTAAGTTATCTGGTTACCCACGAAATGTAGCTGGAACTTACGTAACTTACTTACTACTTCTAATATGTCCACCTGCATTCTGCAACGTTGCGCTGTTTAACACTCGGTTACAAAGTCACCGTTTATTCATACAGTTCTTTCATTGAATGCAATTCTAGTGAGATTTTCAGATGACTCATAAAAACGTGTCCTCGTGGTTTACAATATAACCACAAATTAGCCTGAAAATCATTACCAAAAATGTTGTGTAAAAGTGTGCACAAAATCTTATAAAATATTGGTATGAGATATCAGAATAAAAACGAGACTTTCAAATATCTTCGTAAGAATGAAACTGAAGTCAGACAATCTTTTTATTGAATTCCTAAGTGAAATTTAATAATCACAATCTACTCACTAAATGGCCGTATTCAAAGAGGACAGTCATGAGAAGCTTCCATTTTGATGGTACCAATGAGGATGTTAGTATGTACCTAAGTTTTAGTAATGTGTTGTAATTACAATAAGGATAAGAATCGATCGTATAAGTAGTGCAGAACACTATCAGGCACAACAACACAGAAAGTATATTGTTGAATCGTACGTTTTCAACTTGTACAGGATATTAACATAATAAAACAACTTTTTAACAAAAGGAGACAAGGAATGTCAGTCATGTTCATCACATACACCACATCTTGAATGAGCGTGCGGATATCTGTAGTTCCGTGGTGGTCTGGATTCCAAACATGCAGATCTTCTGAATTTCGGTTCTTCAAGTGTTTCATTCAGTTGAGCAATAGCTTGTGCTTTAGTTATGTCCCTTCCTTTATATACAACAGGATTACCTATTAATGACTCATTAGAATCCGGAACAACAGAGTTGACCAGCTGTACTCTGCAGAAAAGAAAGCTGTGCATATCGGATTATCATTCAAAAGCGATACTTTAGCCGAAACTATTACACGTCGGCTCACAAGCTCAGTCAACAGAACATTTTACGCCCCTGAATTACGAGTTCACTTTATGTCCAATCCGGTTTTGTGCCCACGCCTAAAAGATAAAGTGCCTATTTCTGCAGCCTCGTTTTGTGTATATTCATTTACTTGTTCCTGTGGTATCAGTTATGTTGGCCGCATGACTAGACGCTTATCGGAACGGATCCGGGAACAACATCCAGCGTAGCTCAACAGTGATATAACGAAGTCTGTCTGCAGCGCCATACTATCACAGCTGGTGGATTCAAATCAAACTGTCAACGTAAAGAACGCATTTCGCCCAATCTACCGAGTTAAGGCCATCCGGTCGAGAGCGGTGAGGAGTAGGATTCTGTCTACAGCAGAGGCTATTGGGATCCGAATGTATAACCCACCCCTATACACCCAGAAACGCTTTGTTCAAGTTTTGGATCTGCCCTGGCCAAGCCCCCACTCTGTTCGCCTGTTCAAGTGGGTACTTGATTGCAGTGTGACATCGAACTGATTGACCTCATTAACCACACGTCCCCCGTTTACTCCCCCAACGATTCTCTCTTGAAATATGTGATATAAATGTGATGTATTCAGCCTGACGACGAATCACTGAAAACGAGCTTGTTCGCTACACAGTATTTTTCATGACTATACTGGAAATCTGTACGAAAGTTGATTTCAACAGGACACTCATAAGGATTTAAAAATATACCCAGGTCTTAAAAATGTCATCAGTGGGCTCTACGTAAAAAAAATAAGCCTCACGATAGTTTACTGAATAAAACTCTCAAAGATTTGTATGCTTTATAAATCCTACAAAGATGGATTTCCAACACTTGATTTTAGCGATTCTCTGGAGTTTTCCTACGCTTTGAGGCTGAACGTTAACCTAACGACCTAGAATGTTAATATTCTATGTTCGGCCAAGTCGTGTAACTGGCTAGCGGTACAGGCTGTGAGCTGAATGAAACGGATATTGTGGAGGCTAATATTTTAGCAATGAACATTTAAAAATAGAGAGAATTTTATTTAATGTACTCAATTTTACCGGTCAACATGAAAGGACTGTCAATCTAGACAGTTTGAACATCATTGATGTTTGGTTACCGTTTTTATATTTGGAAGGACGTTCCAGCCGGTCTCCTTTGAAAAGAAGTCCTAGACTAGAACTTTACTCTCGTCAGAGCTCGTCAGTAGTGCATATCCACCACCTCTACCAGGATTAGAACTTCGGTCACGCGTTGACGGTCATGTGTTGAAGGTTGGGCTGACCATCGCACCACGGACCTCAGGTTAGGCATGGTTGAATTATACTATGCAAACGCTCAGTCACATTCGCTTGTCAGTAATGCTGTCATTGCCCAGTGATCTCTAAGATACTCACAATGCCTACAGCAGGAGTAGAACTCGAGCTTAGCGGTGCTATTCTCATATGGGTTGACTGAAAAAATCGACAGAAATGCGAAAGCCATGTTCACTTGGAAGTGATGTGTAATTCATATTAACCCCAGCTCTCCAACTGCTTACCAGTAATCAAAATGCTGCTCATCAAGTTTGATGATTTCTGTGGCGTTCAGCTTTTTTTCAAAACTATACACAAAAATCATTGTTGAGTTAAGTACATTTGTGGTAGTGTTATGAGTCAGCTAGTGAACGGTGCATGCAGAATGTGCATCATTATCGAATTTACGTAGGGAGCTGCTCAAAATGTTTTTTTGTAAAAAAAAAAGGTGGATGTTTACGTTTTGTTTAACGAAAATCTTGAAAATACAATTTTACTAGCAAGCTGTACGTTAAAAAAACCTATTTTGACACACTACATTGTGCTGTCCCATAGATTGTAGGTAGCCTTATTGTGAGGCTAAACTGCATATTACTCATATGAACGAACGACGTCAGAGAAATGGCTGTCTTCCAGTTTTATGAGACGACAAGCACAGAATGGTAGAACAAAGTAACTGAGCTTCCCATGCATTTTTGGGCGGGTGGGTGTACATGTGCCTTAACTATGAGGATAGATTCGTCTACGGTGAAAATCATGAGTTTATCATCTAAGCGTTTGGATGGGATGGCGACTGGCCTATGACGAATACAACAGAAGTTATGATTATCCGACTGGCCCGTGCTATTGTGTACACACACAAAAAAGGACTGTAGCGGTGACACGGTACACACAGCAACTGTTAAACAGAAAAATTGACACACTCAAAGTTTTGTAGCAACGGATATGTCAACACTCCTTGGAGTGGTCTACGTATACAATTATCGCGAGCAGTGCGAAAAACGAAGGAGACTGCTGCACATTTATGAGGACATGCTACACAGTGACATCTTTGAGATAAGTTAAAATAAGAAGCGAAAATCACGCTCATCTCTGGCTTGTCTTATAAGAAGCCCTCCCAGTGGCAGTGGCCAGGTTAAGTGTTTCGCACAGTCCACCAATTGTATGTGCCTCTCCTGCGTTTCGCAATCCCATTTATGGCAGTTTCAGCTGCCACTCTCCCAAACTGTCCTACAACTAGGGTATGCATGACGCACTACTAAATTTAACATCTACAGAGCACGTTACAGTTTACACGTCGGTTACCCTGACGGAGGCCGATAAATCGAAGTCAACTGTGTTACAGAGTTTGCACGAGATACTGGAATGTCCTCATGCAGAGGAAATATATCCAAGAAGGGTACAGCAGTGTAGTCATCAAGGCGCTTCCTCAGACCATTGGCTGATGGAATTAAAAACACTGTCAACACCAACTACTGTTTGTATATGGGGTGGAGACCAGCGTTACATCGTTACTATGCACTCGTCGCCAGTGGTTCATCCATCAGCCATTCAAACAAGTGCCTGCAAAAAATCGAGATAGACCAGATAGGGAGACATTCAATGAATTGCCTGTATTTTTGTGTGACAGGTTACAGATTAGTCAAATGAAATAGTTGTGGCCGTTTGAACAACCGTAAGACGGACAGATGCGTCTACTTATGAGGATAAAGTTCTGGAGGTGTTTGATATCAGCTGGACAGACCGCGGGTTCGTCGGTAGCTGTGGGATCGGCTTACGAATAGAACTGTAAAAGTTCCGAGCTCCTGGTAGCCCGACTGGCAAAGCGCTTGTTTTGTCTGCATATGTTGTTTCCATCGCATTCAACCGAGGTGCAAATGTTTTACAATTTGGTCACTTCTAAATTAAAGACGGAAACTTGATACTTCACACTGAGTGATAACGCATTTTGATCTCCGTCTCCTTCGAGGCAGTTGTTCCTGTTGCTAGTTGTTTCTTTCATTCAAGCAACCAACTCTCAATAGAAGCTTCATTAAGTGCATTTCTGTCGTAGTTTAAGTTTTTGCTTCCCAGGATGACGCCCCTTGAATCCCTGTCACACAGTGCTCAGAAGCAAATTCAAAACTTTCAATACCAACACATGGAATTAATCTGTCAGAGACCTAATTGACTGAAACCTGAAGGAAAGAAATCGCATTATTTCCTAACAAACTGAATTGAAGATTTTGGTCTGCAGTCCATAGCTGCATTCCACTGTTAAATTACAGTGAAATGCAACGACGGCCTAACAGTATGCTTTTATTGAACACGTAGAAAACGTACATTGGCTTATGGTACGACGAACTGATGAAAGTAGTGGAAACACTGGACGAAATTTTGAGCAAAATCCTTGGTGACATCGTAGTGCTGTGACATACAACAACACAGCCTTTTAGAGGAATATGTGAATACCTATTTTATTGCGTGAATAAGAACGAATTGACTTATTAGGTTGCAGTGGGATACGGAATTATGGTCCAATGATTTAACGTTGGTTGCTAGTTCACAACTTCATCCTTTCATTTACTGAACAAAAGATGACTTAACTGAGTGGAAGTAAACAACGCAGCATGACATGGTGTTTGATTCTGTTATTGTGTGCTAAGCATTGGCATCATTTGCACATGTCTAGTGACGGAAAGAACAAGACAAACACTGAATCCGCTCGCCACAAGCAACACGTTCTCCCATTGCAACAATTAAACTTGTCTAATGTATTTTCGAACAATTTCCCATCACAGCGATGTCACTGTTTGGCAAGCTCTCGTGGATCTGCACAAATGAGGCTGACTCCTCATTCCTGGTCCTTTCCGATTGGCATGCCGCACTCTGTGTAAGTAGTGTCAAGACATTGTCCGTCCGGCACTTGCATTATGTTCTATAATTCTTGCAGGAAGCTGTTTTGTCTTGTAATGTTAGTCTACAAAATAGACTTGCAGTTTTTTCCGTTCGAACCTCTGCACTTCAGTTTACCTGG
Source organism: Paragonimus westermani (assembly GCA_008508345.1). NCBI lineage: Eukaryota > Metazoa > Platyhelminthes > Trematoda > Plagiorchiida > Troglotrematidae > Paragonimus > Paragonimus westermani. The sequence goes on from QNGE01006737.1 coordinate 11,533, forward strand.
TATTCCACAACCTTTTGTTGTGCTTTACTTACTGAGCTCACCAGGAACAATCAAGCACAGCTGTAGGCCCATTGAGTCGGAAGTGACCTGTTACAGGCACAGGTCATACTGAAGATGAAACCGAATTGCGAAACCGTTCGAATGTTTTGAAGGTATAAGTCAATACGGTGCATTGACGAAGTTTTCCATCTTTCACAATCCACTCTAATTCGATAAACACCAAACCAACAGATAACGATGACGTTGTGTGTGCAGAAACACCTTCAAAATGGTTAACTGAGAAAAATGACCAGGGAGTTGCCAACCCATTTCGGCTGAGTTACTTAATGTTAAATTAGCAATTATCGAGGTGTGAAAGTGAAGCTTTATTTTGCGCTCGTATTTTCTACACTCCTTATCAGACTAATGCACACCGCATGATTCCTAATTACCTCGTTTGTGCCAACTGATATCTCATTGGTCAGCACCGATTTACCGGCCATCCGCATACTTGTATATATTGGTCAGAAGTGTACATTACCTACAGCTATATCGGTACTTATGATTTTATCCATTAGATTTATCACTACTTTCTGTTTATAAGTAGTCCAAGTTATTTACACGTATTTGTGTCGTCATGTGATGTAACAGACTTCCTGAGAATTTGGGAAGAACCCTTGTTTGGTATATGATGTGATCTGGTTGGTGTGACCCTTCGTTGCAGAAACGCGAAAAGTCGTTTGGTTAGAATGAACTGATATCTAAGTTTGAACTTCGAATATAATTGTGGTGAGACAGCCACAACAACGGATAGCATCAGACAAAATCTTTACGGTTGATAAGAAGAAAGTCTACCTTATAGTCGAATTATCTTTCAGAGGTAGCAGTTCTTTGTTGCAACCTACAAAATACCCTATTGGGGAGAGCCTACTGTGCAGCTAAAGTCGTCTTGGCCAACCGAACTGGCAAGCGGGAGTAACATATTGGAGGCAAACCACACTCTGTGTATAACTGTGTGTAGCTGCGACCAATGTTACGTCGACAGAGCCGGTTGATGTTCAAAAGTTAGAACGAAGCAACGTTTGCCCAGATGGGTTCCGAGCGTGACTGAGCAGCCTAGTTCCTTCGTCCTTGGATCACCTAAATTTCCGGTTTTGTTTATCGCCAGACACATATTGACCACAGCTTATCGTATTTACTTCGCATTAACTAATCCACGTCTCGAGCGATTGATTGAAACGGTCACGATTTGTCATCCTAAGCCAGCACCATGTTTAAAAAAAGGTATATATCAAAAATGAGGAGGCGAACAGATTAATCACAAACACGACTTCGCTAGGTTTATATGCACAAACGGGGTAGGTTTTGGATAATCAGCATTAATTGTTGCGTGGGTTGGGTCTATGTGCGTGACTGTAACAATAGCAATCTGTAAAAGATCTGTATTTCATCGCACAACCCCGGGCACATAATACGGTTGCCATTATCTCTGCTATACACGGGATGTGCCACTTCCCCTGTCATGACGCAGTGACCGGGGCACGGTATACAATGCGAAGAGTATCAAGTGATTGTCTTCACTGCTATCTCCGAACTTTTTATCTGGATGAGTCGATGTACTGGCGTTAATTAAGCTAGCTAGTATTAGCAATCTGCTCCATTGGCATTTATTTGTCGTTTGCATTTCGCAGTGAAAAGAGATCCTATCGACTACACGTTACCGATCTATGATAGATCAGTCTTGGACTTGTACTGATCTAATAGTCTGACACAACGTTCCCACTCACGTTTTCCAATCAACTTAATCGAGTTCGATTTTGATTTGAAAACAACAAAACGACAACGAATGTGTTTTAATTGTTGAAACGTTCGCAACTTTCTGTTGCTGACATAGAAATATGTGATCAATAATACCTCTGTTGGCTCCACTGGTTTCTATCGTAATAGTCTAACAGTTATGTCTGTTCACAGAAAAGAAACTAACCGTAGGTGCTTCCACCCAACTGTGTGTAGAAAGTCACCCAGGGAGTGTACATCTCTCTAGAACTTCACTCTCAGTTTTCATTGGTTCACAGTTTGTTACAAGAGGGAGAAAAAAATCGCTGCCTGCATGTTCTTGTCTCTGTGTTGCTCAGTGAATTGTGTTGGATGGTTTATTAATGCAAAGAATAGGTGGATGGAAATAAATAACAGAAGACTTCAATGAGGCTGCTGGTTGCAATCAAATCAGCAAACAAACACTGAAACACACTGAAACAGCACTCCGTCAGTTGTGCACCTGTGGGCCTGAGCTAGGACGATGGTTATGAAACTTGCAATCCACGTCGTCTCTCACGTATGCGCCGATCAATTAATACAGATTCAGCCATGGCTACAGAGTTAGGCATTGCTTTTCAGCGTGAACTGATCACAATTGTGAATCAGTTCTGTCCGCAAATTAACCTGCCTATGTTATAACACAATTTTTTCAGTGACCACTTGAGGTTCATTCCTGTTTACGAGGAAGAAATGTGCCAGTGGATGGCCCGAGAAGTAGAGTATATTGTACATGGGAATTATATCTCCTTTGAGGTGTCTGCAGTTAACTGAGAATTAACTAAGGTCCGCTAGTCTTTCTGAATAGGGGATTTTTCTGAGCCCCATTGTTCTTCTAGTGGCTCTTCTCTAAACATTTAAAATAAGTGTCAAATATTTCCTAAGATAGGAATGGCAGACCTACATGTTCGTTTCCGAATGTAGGCGAATCATGAAGAACAACATAGTTGAAAACACTTCATGGTGGGATGTTCCACAAATCCTTCCTAAGAGGTTCAGGGTTATATATGTTTTTTAAAATATGGTTGCACAATTTGTATACAAACTCCAACTGCCTACCAATGTGTACTGTAAGTCTCGTTCACATCCTGACATCAACAGTTTTGGGTTGTTAAGGTAGAAGTTAGCATAACATTACACTGTGCATGACGTCACACTTGTTCACACTGAAAGACAGGTTATTTTTTTATGAATCATTTGTTTAGACAATTTAATTCACCTTGTGTATTGTCATCGTAACTTCCGGGCTCTCTAGAACTCGTCAAAGTTTTGGATCATTGATGTAGAGCCATTTTGATGATCTGACCGCATTAGGTAGTTTAACAGTGAATAACAGTGGTCTTTAAAATCGTCCTTCCGGAACGCTGTTGTTGGCAGGGAACCACCCTGACAGTTGTCCATTCACCTTGAAGCCCATTCACCTTTATCTATGTTCAGTTAGACAATCCTCAAGCCACAATGAGGCGCATTGAGGCCACAACCACTAAGTTTCCGTAGCAAGATAGAATGATCAACCTTGTCGGAGGCTTTAAGAAATTCATGACAGACCATACGTGCGAACAGTCTTCTGTCAGCAGCCTTTCTTCAAAGTCATGAGCAATGGGCAGATCAGTGATGCATGAGTATCTCCTTCAAAAACCATGTTGCTTCTCGGTGACGAATTCGAGATCTTCAAATTTCGCTCTGACAGACTCATCTAACAAGCTTTCAATTAGTTTAGAGACCACTGGAAAAACATCACTGGTCGATCGTTTGCTTGGTCATCTATGCATTCATCTTGGAATATGAGTGTGATTGTGAACCGTCCTCAGGCTTTCATTAGATGGCCAGATGACAATAAGCACTGGAATAAGTACTGCAGGAGGCTCTGCTAAGTTTGTGGCGCAGATCTTCAAGACAACAGGAAAGATCAAGTCTGCACTGAGTAACTTGTGGGTTATTAGGTTATCTAATCTGATTGACTTAGTGGAGTAAAAAGTCCTTCAACAGAGTACAATCTTTAATGTCCGATTTGTATGGTCTCACACTATTCACAGGCCTGAGTTTATGAACCGGGATTTCAGTCCGCAACATAATGGTGGTTTCCACTAACATGTCGTGTACATCTGCTTGATTCATTTGTGTGGTTGACGCTTTCTGTCGTGGGTTTTCCGCTTGCCATTTCTCGCCCGTTGATCCGAGTTCGTTGAGCAGGTGGCCTGTCCGGTCGTTCTTGTTATTCTCAATCCAATCGCCGTAGGCTTTTGGGCATGGCTCATCATCACGTTGAGATGTTTTACTAAGTGTTGGAATAATCACTTCTCCAGCCTGGTCCTCTATCACAACATGATACTGAAATTTGAGATAATCATTCAAGTTGCTGCTTATGTATTCAAACCACCTTCGTGATTTGGATCTACGCACACTAACTTACTGTTTACTTAAAGTTTTGGTCAACTTTGCATCTGTATAGGTAACCCCACCAGAAGTTTGTAGTCACGAAATGCCAACCACACTCCTTCTATGTGTCATGACTTCATCTGTTGGAAATGGCTGCGTTGGTAGCAACATCGAACCTGAAGCCGTGAAACACCCACGCCACACTCAACAAGTGCACATTCAGTTTGTTCTGCGTGGTGCCTGTTCTAAGGTATAAAAAAGTCAATATAATCGACCGTTTGACTTTACTCCGTAAGCGTCTCGGCTTTCTACCAGGTTGGGAAAACTCCACTGGAACACGGTTGCTAATGGCATCGAAGATTTCCTCACTGATGAGTTGTCAGTGATAGTCTAGGTTGAATGTGCTAAAGAAACCAGGCCATCCAACCTAACTAAGCTGTGTCGTTAACTCCAGCGACATGTATTTTGAGAACTATGTTCCGACGGCTGGATTCACTTATCCCATGGTCACTACGATCGAGTGAAACTGTAAAATTGATATTGTCTGTCATGCTAGTCTCTTTGGGAAGAATGTAACTTAGAAAAGATGGCGCTTGACCACGCGCCACCTGACATGGTCTTTGACATGAGAAAGTAGTCCATCTCTCATTACTGTCTCGATGTCCTCAACAGAGGAATACGCCGCAGCATTGATTAAATGGTTTGTGAAGTCTATCTTCAGGTGATAAAAATATCCCATAAGTAATGTTTGAGTGTAATCTAAACATGGCTTTATACTCATAGAGTTGTAAAAGGTCTTGTCAACACCCCTATGCGTAGAAAGCAATATGTGATTTACTCCAATCAATCAAGTAGAATTCTGACTGAGTTTATCTATCTGCCAGACTGATTACGGAAGATTCCGGAACATCACGTCATGAATACCTAAGGTCTTCCGGTGAAATCCCAAGTAACGAGTTACATCATCTCCCTTCCCGATCTTCTTATCACTACTAACTACTGAAATACCAGGGCTAAACAATTCTTGGCCCAGCAATTTCTCCTTACATAAAGTCTGTGCGATAACTTACCATAAATGGGTTTGGCTGGGAACAAAGGTTATGAAGTTAGTCCAAGCTCATGAACACTTAAATCACGTTAGTGTAAAAACAATGCCAGCAGACTGCCCCACTGTCTACAGTATGTACAACAGATGAATCCAATTGAGGGGATTCGTCGAATGAGAAAGGGCCATTCGATCTGTAATTGTGTTTCATGAGGCCAGCATCGGATTGACCGCGAATCGGGGCTTTTGAACTGTGGGACTGGATGAGGCATCATCATGAAAGTCACCTGGGACATCAGTCAAAGCAAGTGCATTGGGGTTTGTAGAGTAGTGAGGATAGACGGTCGTACTATACTACGCACGCCACTAATCAATAGTAGCATGGATCGAAATGATCACGGGACAAATAGGGGAGAAATACGGGAAGAATCATTGGAAGGCAGCATCACGTGGAATGGCTTTCGCCATATGACGGAACTGAGACATGGTATCCAAAGCGACTGGAGCATCCTCAGACGAGTGTGGTGTGCAAATGAGTGTTTCCGTCCGTGGTCCCGTTGAGACCCCTAAGTCGTGTATTGGTTTCTCAAAATAAACAACTTCTGTGCCATCCGCCTTCTCGGTTTACAACAATTGGTGCCATGACCAGGATCCAATTGTTATGAACCGAGAAAGCGGATGGCATAGAAGTTGTTTATTTTAGGGAACCAATACACGACTCATGCGTCTCAACGGGACTACGAACAGAGACACTCATTTGCACATTTCGATCCATGCTGCTGCTGAATAGCGGTGTAAATAGTATGGTGCGACCGCCTATCCTTACTACAGTAGTATACAGTTGTTTGCACTAAAGTCTGGTGTTTGTTTGTTCATCAGAACAGTGTCTGATCCCGGTAGACAAATGTGGGCGGGTTGCAGACGAAGTTGCATGCGCCTGTTCCTTCATTTCACTTGTTAAGGAGGTTATTCTCAGTAGTTGAGACGCACTTGCCGAGACGATGCATGTCGACAGGGACAGACAGTTCACGCTCGTGATTGTTAGAACAAACAGAATAATCAGTGATGCTAAAAATCACCACCGGTTTGCACTGCTTGGATAACGAAATCAGAGTTTGATATAGCAAGCACACTGTGAATAACGACTTTTCCGCGCCTAGGTTCATCAACTTCTTGGGTCTGAGACGATGGCTGCAGCCCCGTGTATTTCGCTCGATCGGTGCATGCCCTACCTGAGCTCTCACTTTTGTTGCAGCTGACTTGCAGTAATGAAGTCAGCCACGGTGTGGAGAGTAACCTGCAGCGCATGTGGTATAAGAGTGTAATAGGGTCGGAGCTATATGGTGGTGTCTCAATTCGTACTGGACGAATGTCGGGAAAACCCAACGACTTAGAAAGTTTGCAAACTTGCCATCTATTGTGCTTCGCCCAACTGGCCAACATTGCTGAACAACTCTCAGACAAATTAAATATAAATATCGGCTGACGCACAACTATGGGGTGAGTTTAGTGGCATGATCCAGGGTGTGCTGGTGCCCTTGTCTACAGTGTTTGCCTTATGGTGTCGGCCATTGTGCGTCTTTTCCATATGGGATTGCTGGAAAGTCTATCTGAACGTGAAGGCTAGGATCAAATGTGAGTTGATGCCCAACCTAGAATTAACCAAACCTCCGATTACTTGTCAGCAATTCAAGCTGATTAAGCCTCAGATAATGTCTCAGTTGCATCACACTTAGCGCAGTCCGAAGTGCAGTGTTTGGAGCCAGAATTCCGGTTGAGCTCTTGTCGTCGATGTGCCTAGCTAAGTGACTAAATGTCGGGCTAGATAGCAGGCCACAGACGATCTTGTGACCCGAATTGAGACGGCGTCATGCAGGTAGATCAATGAATTCGCCGACCAAGATACTGAACAATCAGAGGATGGGTTCGATGTTGATGTAACAGTGGACGCTTAACCAGTGGTTGATCAGGCTCCTGACATATTATCAAGGCTGTTTCCTCTGTGGGTTTGATAGTGTCGGTCGAATGGTCATGCGACGCTCGACCAGTGGGATATTGATCAGTCGGTGGATCTATATAACGTGCATGCGCAGAAGGAAATTCGTCCAGGATTGTGTGTGTGGGATAGATCGCTGGTTTTCACACACCGAAATTGTTCTTTGTGTTAATCGTTCGTTCAGCGGATTCGCTTTATTTGACATTGTTGGGGTGTTTTAAATGCACTGTTTTTTGGTATTAAAAATTGTGTTATGGATGACGATATAAAATTTTGCATGCTTACGTATGCTGTTTAAACAACGAGGAGGCACTGCAAAGTTGTGATGTTAGACCGGTGACAGGCGTATCCGTAAACTGTAGCACCGTTAGATAGTGCTCCGAAAATGAGGACTGAATCCAGATTGGGTAGCGTAGGAGAAAATGACACGGAGAACTACTTAAAATCAGGGAGTCGTTTATTGTCGCCACTTCCTTTCAAAACAACAGTTTCTATGCCATCTACATTTTATGATTTTTAACTAATCTGTCACTGACCTCATTGATTCGCCGCTTATGCTTCGCCGCATGACTTGAAGCCTCCATTTCAGCTCAGCCTATACAAGCTTTCAGACATTTTGGTGTACCAGATTAAATAGCGGCACTATTGTAACTCAGCTTGTAGAAGAATGCACAAGTCAGTGGTGAAACAGTTGTCCGAAGTATGATCACTAGGTTAATGTGGTAAATACGAAATCATGTAAAGCATCGAAAATTGTTTGACGGGCAAGAGTGACGGAAACAGACCGTCACGTGAGATGGTCACGACAGTGTTCGGCAAACATCTGTGTGCAAAAATTTGATTCAGGTTTTTGAACGTGCTCTAGTTGGCTGAGTATGCTATAGAGATGAATCAAATGTATTTTTTTGTAGAGAAAGAGTGATAGCACTTCAAAGTAGTGAAAATTTACGAACCTTAAAAAACCATCAAAGCGCTCGCCATATAGTAACGCATTGTAAGAAGTGACTTATGTAGGATAACACTAGTGGTTGTTCTGATTACGTCAGACCACACAAAATTTATTCATTGCTAATATTCTGGCCGACCTTATACTACAAGTGTCGGCCACATGTTAGACCTGTCCAAGATCCTGTGACACCCAATAACTTTCGCTAAAGTCCTTTATTGTTGTGTTACGGTGTTTCAACGAATATCACTATACGCTAAATATACCGTCTACCCGATTGTTTTCTCATTTTCGACTCATCCTGCATTGTTATCAATCATTAAGGGGTAAACCTACCAAACTGTATGTTCCCAGCTGCATCGTAACGTTGACTGCTAATCATAGCAGCTAAGTATACCAATGCACCAGACGCATGGACATGCTAATCATAGCAACTACGTTTGAAATGTAAACATGGTTTTGGTGCGATTGGTCGTGATCCGAACAAACAATAGAACTCTGATGTAAACCAGCAAGACAGTGGTGGAACAGTTGTAGGTTTAATTCATAAACGTGCGACAATCCTACTCGCCATGTTCGGCGTCCAAATGACCATAGACTGTCAGGGTTTTGTGGTAATGGATTAGGTAGTCCGCAGAAAAACTGCTCATTATTTGTCAGACTTCGTTTACTCTGTTGGAGCTGTCCCACGGTTGTGTTCACCGGGTTGCCGTGCAACAGTATGGAGTTGACATTCTGAAGAGGATGTCATCTAACCGTCTGAAATTGGCGATTGATGCACATCCCGTCTCTCCGGAAGATTTCTATGCTAAACCTCGCACTCGGCGAAAAGGCCGCTCTTCGTGACCGCAAATATGCACACGACCTCTTGGATTCTCCACGTTTGGCTCAGTTGGTCGAATACTGTAACATGCTGCGGTTTCTGTGTGAGTGCGTTCCATTTCTTGGGCATTGGTTGCTGAAAAATCGAGCACTTTTGGTGCCTGGAAAGTCCCAAGAATCGGTTGAAATTTATCAGGCAAGTCAACGGTGACGGACCTCTTGTGGATGTACCAAACAGTTTGACTGTAGTTTGGTGCAATCGTTCTCATGGGACACTGGCATCCAATGAGGCTACTCGCCGTTCTCATTGGCCAACTGCGCCATCCACACATCTGTCTACTCCTGTTGTGTCCACACGTGAGTACACACAGATCACTGTCGTTTCTTTCACCGAGGCTATTCACTATCAATCCTTGTCGCTCTTTAATCTTCAAGTCCCATGTCCCCACTTTCTTTGAACCTCGAATCGCACATCGTACAAACCACTGTGAAGCCATGCAACGTCTGTTGAGCCGAGACTGAGAACCTGTGAAAGATCTGCAACGTGGATCTCGAAAATGAATTTTGCACTTCCTGTGTTAGGTGCACCAACTTTCTGGTTTTACATAGTAATGCGAAAATTTATTGAAACTTGGTCGGTGAAAAGTCCACTCCAAATAAAACCAGTTACTCCCTTTCTTGTCCGCGTATTTTACGGTGCAGATCATCAGGTGAACTGAAGCGTTATTTTGTAAATCGCTAACGAGACTCAAATGGTCATTTAGCATCTCCCGGCGAAGTTCCAGGTTCCAGTTTCATAACTAACATCAACACTTCACGACACAACACGTTAATCATGCAGATTCCGCCGAGTGCAACACAAAATCGCTCGTTTGCTTTCCAACTTCACGATCCCATTGATCGACACTTGACGGTATCTCTGTTTGCAAATTTACGGGTGCAAGCGATGAACCTACTGTCAATTTTGTCTAGCGACATTGTCTCCAAGTCGCGGAGCACAAGTCATTAAGCGACAATTAAATCGTTTGACACGGAGGGAGGCCCATTAACCGCCAAAACTGCAACTTCTAACCTACAACCCCGAGCTCTTTGCTCAGCAGCATTTCCCCAGTCTATCTGGGCGTCCAGCTCATCATCATCCCCCGAAACTCTCACCACGGTGCTATAACATATGACCCCACTCGGGCTAGCCATCAATTCAGAAATCTTTTGATCATCAAGAACTACACTGTGTAACACTGATTTCACACACATCAAGTTCACCTGCTCCACATATTCATACATACAAACACACAGATCGACAGACGGACACAGTGAGCAGCAGAGCAATCATTCCGACACATTTATTTGTTTGATAACGGATCCTAGTGTGGATTTGAAAAGTCACAATAAATCGTTCACTACTCAGTGTGTGCCTCCCAGTTCGATTCCTGTCAACACATACATATATATATATC
>QNGE01006738.1:0-19020 GCA_008508345.1 Paragonimus westermani
GTATTGTTGTTCATCATGATGATGATGGTGATAACTGAGGGTTACACGTGTTAGCATGTTGATGTACAAGATTAGGTGCGTGGCCTCGTTACGCATGGATCATGAATTTATCCCGACAACCGAATGTTCCCTCCAATATATCAAGCGAAATATGGATTGTTATGATCGACATGTTCAATAGCAACTTGTCTGTGAAATGCTTCACGCTCCTGGCAGCAGGATAGCTCACTACCATATCCATGCTCATCTCAGTGTAAGAGAGATGGACCAATCGTTTCAACGGCCAAACATTCGGCGAGAAACACGACTTCGTATTTTCAGCCGGGAGGAGACTACCATGCAACCAACGTCCACACCAATCAACCTCTACCTAGATGACATCTTCGGCAGGTATTCATGTTTGTCAGCCAGTGTACATACAACCTCCGCAAACTGCACTTCGAAATGGGTTCGCCCATTAGTAGCGCTCTTGTCAGAAATATTCTGCAACAGCGGATTATCATGATTCCGTTTCATACTCATTCATCCACGTGGGATATGAACCTTCCCTAATCCACACCGGATTGGTTAAAGGGCCCAACCGTTGAAACATGAAATGTGCGCGATTCGATTACGTCCTCCATCATACTGGAAGCCATCTGGTTGGCCTGTGAATAGGTGGATCGTTCATGTGTGGAGGTGGACGTACTGGCAGTTCATCTTTGTGGACTTTGGGTAGTCCATCAGTCTGGGAACGATGTTACCGATCGAGCTGGTTCTTTTAAACATATGGACGACTGAACTCGATGAGCTTAGTCGCAAGCAATCTCAGCGGGCGTTGGTGGTCGAACAGCTTTCATATGAGGAGAGACACTATTCGAGAAATACCTAGAGAAAAGGATGCATGGGCAGGCGGAGAAGATGAAAACCAAATTGCTCGGTGGGTTGAGCCCGATCAAACCGCATGTCACACTTCCCAATAATCCTGGACGGCATGTCCATACTCAATCATCAGTTTTCTTTAAACGCACAATGCTAGAGGCAATATCGCTGAGCTCTAAATTCTGTCCTCGAATAGTCGGGTATACACGAAACGAAAACGTGGGAGCGATGAAAGTACTGCGAAGCCATCATAAACTGCAGTTAACTTTGAAAGAATCAGACCGATCGGCACGACTATCCCAAGAATGATGCACTCCTCATAGTCCACAAACACAAGCTGTCACTACGCACAATCTGTGACATGAACAGTTCACCTTACTGCAGCCTAGCCAAATGGCTACTTCGTGCACTTGAACCAGTCAGATCAGGATTAACCCGAGCTACCCTGCAAGACACATTGCAGTTTGTGGACTCAGCTCACCGCCTGAAAATTGAAAATCACTAGATGATCTCCCTAAACGTCACGTCACTATTCACAAACGTGCCGCCTGAAGAAACAGTGGAATAATTATGTGACTACATAAAACAGAATCGGATGGAAATTAGTAATCCGGTCGTAAAATCTGAAGAAGCTGTTGTCGCTTTGCACATACGACGTCCAACTTCAGTGCAGTGGTGAGATATATAGACAAGAAGATGGAATAATTGTAGGGTCTTCACTCGGCCTGTTGCTCGCGGACGTACTTATGGCCAAATGCGAGCTTAATCAGTTAGGACGCGCCTTCTCCGAACTTTCGTTCCATGGACGATATGTAGATGAAATCTTCGACTCACTCAAAGACTCCACGGATGTGCAGGGTGTTCTACTGTCATTCAGCCATGCCCACTAGAATATATAATTTGCTCTGGTGGACGAGAAAGATGGTAAGTTGTCTTGCACCGCACTGTGCACGGTTTCCTCCAATGATCCGTTCACAGGCGAAAACGTGGACCGGGCTGTACACCATATTCCTGAGCTTCGTTGCAATAGAATATCACAGTGTTAAACATGGTGACAAAATCCTGTGTGAACTCACCATGACCGTGGTCGTGATCTTGGCGTTTAAAAATGAGGAGCACAATTACATTCGGTGTATCGGATAACGTGAGTTTAACAGGAAATTGTAAAACACTCATTCGGGCTTTACTGATTACAAGGGAGGGCCAGATACCAAATATCTTCCTCCAGCTCTAAACCACGAGTGACATTCTGCCCCCGCGCCAAACAAAGCACACTGCGCAAGAAACAATATGAAATAAGGGTTTCTTGAACACCGCAACAAACAGATCACATAAGATATTCTACTTAATTTGTGTGCATTCTGCGTCCAAGGGACTAGCTTTGAAACGTGACTGACATGGTTAGTGGGACGATGTTTGCTTCCAGATATGTTTTGGACCACTGGCAGTTCGAGGAAGTTTCTGTGGAATTTGTGACCAAAATGACGTTGGTCATGCGCCTCTCGGAGGTTTCCGGACAGAACACACACAGATAATGTGTCAATTGAACACGGTTCCGTTGGTGTAGTTACATTGTCCGTTTCAGTTGTTTTTGACTGTCCGCGTTTACATCGAGTTTGTAGGTCAGCAAAACTCTATTCGTGTTGTATGCGTGCTTGAACTAGTAACTTATTTGCTACAACTGTATATTTGCATATTTGTATATTTGTCGGTGAATAGTCAGATGTACCAAAACTACGTGTTTTGGGCGTGTGCACAGGTGAGCATGATTTATAACATTTTACCAAAACCATTTACTTGAGTTGACCTGGGTTGGCTTTGACAAACAAACTATGGTTGCATGGTCTACACGAACGCGTCATGGGTGTTGTTCATTTCTACTGGTAGTTTTGTGTTCAAATAAGTGCACGCTTCCCGAAATGCAGAGGAAACACAAGCTCTATATCGGTTCGAACAGCACAATTACATGAAGTTCCACTCGGACAAGCTTCTGTTACGTGATTGACAATTTTGTATCAGTCTTGTTGATTGAGATGCAGAACAGTGAACACATACACAACGGTTACTGGCAGCATATCCATCATTAGTTCTGGTTATGTGGAACCACCTGACGCCAAACGTCAGCGGTCCATCTAGTTCAAGAACCTGGTAGAAATATGTTCAATCAAGAGTATGTACAATTTGCTTGATCGATAATTCTGTGGTTCTCCTGATAGGTCTGTACAAATAAGTTTTTCTGACGACCACTCTTCGAACCGACTAAGACAGAGAGGTAAATTATAATCAGACATTATATCTGACCGTGCACATCACATTCACAACTTTAAACGTCCACACGCTGATAGACGAAAGCACCGGACACGCCTGTTGAAGATTGTGGAACGGGGTTCAGCAATTTGTGTGTGACACGTGGCAGTCTCTTCCAGCCTATAATTTGCAATTTTCAATATCACTCGGCTCAACCTATTATCTGACCTCGTATAGATCAGCGGGCATGACAAATGAGAAGATGTGAACTTACCGTCCCCTTCCAAATGACCTGAGCGACGTGAATAAACGCACACATAAACTTCCGACCCGCAAAACCCATTGACAGATTCAAGTTCAATTTAGTAGACAAGGTCAAGATTACAGGTGTTGCTGGTGAAACACGGAGTACGAAGTGCAGCGAGTATCAGGGTGAGGATAGGGATGATCACAAGTGTGAGTAGAAGTGTATGCATGCTATGTGCATGGTTAGCTTCTTATGAGATTGAAAGCAGTTGCCTTCAGATTCACACATGCAATCATTAGTTGACTTGCTCTGTTGGGGAAACAACTTAATTTGATATAACCATAGATTAATTGAATATTTTCGAAGAATTCGAGAAAGTCTCTATGGCGAAATATCACGTTTGTAGTGAACATGTTTCGAACGATATACAGACAACGTACCTTGAATGGAGGCCATCGCTATGGCCAGTAGGAACACGACAACGTGGATGTTCATTATTGTTTATCGAAACAGATTTTCGGTTGAGTATATGTGAAAGTTGGTGGCTATTAATATACGCGTGTTATGCAAAAAGCTATGCCAACGTTTACAGTGTCCTGGAAATCGAGTGCCGTGAAATGCAGGTCGGGTATCAATCACACATCGTTACATGTTAGTAAGTCACATCTTGTGAGGCGTCCGTTATTCCGTCTGGTGTGTCCGTTATCTACTCGTTGAGATTCAACGAATGCAACTGTTTATCAGAATCTCGATGTTGTGCGCACAACCGTTCCGGAAATTACCTTTCTCTCTGCGTACCGATTCTCACTTACCTCGAGTTTCATTCGAATGAATGGGTGTAATAAACTTACAACTGGCACCGGTCATCCATCTTGTTAATCACTAGCAGCAAGCCCAAAATACGACACTTCACGTTGAATGAACAACAAGCGCCCTTGCACACGGTCACGTTCATCACGAAATCGGGCGCATCTTGTCGAACCCGAATTTTCTCGCATAAATCTGTGGGTGCCATGAGCAGTTCAATTATGTCATTCGCTCTCAACTGTTAACCCAGTTGAGCTTTAGTTGAATGCAAACCATGTGTGTGCAACATCATTCGGAGTAGATTCCACTGTGTGCGTCCAAAAATAGCATGCATCCATCATATTTTCAACTGCAATATACGGGACAAGCTGAGTTCTTCGGAAAACTAGGCGCCTACGACACGCAGGAGTGTATCGCCTGGAGGATGTAACATGCGGAGCATCATGTGACCTCAGCTTATGAGAACGGACGATCTGATTTTCCGCAATATGCTAAATAATGAAACATCGGGCGTCTAACTGTACAGTGTTCTGTCTACCATTGATCCAACGAATTCGGCGGCTGCCACTTCCGTTAAAATACTTTGCTTTAGCAAAATCAAGACTTGATCAGCCCAAAAGCATGACTCCCCAATCGGATGCCTGGCTTGGAGCTCCCATGCTGCGAGAATTAAGAAGGCAATACGCTTGGCAAAACGTAGATTCGCGAACATCTCTAGAGACGGTCTGATCGAAACGTATCAATTGTTGAGAGGATTTCTAGAATGCAAGAAATCATCCGTCAGTTCGAATTGGGCATTCAATACATTGAGCGCTGGAGCTGGTGGTTGCTGGAGAACTAGTCAGAACGAGCAGTCGCATACATTTCCTCCCACATTCCTCCATTACGTCGGGTAATAAAATGCGGGAGTAACTTACCGCCCAAGGTAGTTGCGGTCATTTTATTGAATGGCTTCACGTACCGGCGTGATAATTATTCGCGGTTGGTCTCTCTGATAGTGTTTTGCACAGGAGTGCTTGCATTTTCGTTAATTCTTTCCGCTTTCACTCCGTCGTTTATAAGTTTCCTGCTTACGAGTATTTTCGATTCCGTATCAGTAGATTATTTGTTGTCTCAATTTCACCAACATTATCTAACGCCTTCTTCTGTCCAATTTTACGTCACAATGGGGTCGTCTTTGTTTTCAACTCCTATGCGACATAGAACCGAAATATTTTCCCGTTTTTCGTGCAGCAGGCATCAGGGCAAACGAACCAAGTTCATGGAACCCCTGGCAATCACTCGCCACATGCCTCTGTTGCATACAGACAGGAGGTAGTCCTTACGCCATATCTACCCTGAATTCAGAATTCCACATTGTATTCCAAAGTGGCACACAGTCGTTCATTATTTTTGACCTCTTGTTTTCAACATTTCGTGCAATCTCTATTCTGTCATAATTTGGTAACTACAGATAACATACTTTCGTGCACTTCTCCTTGTGACCATCAAAAGCTACCTTTCAGTTAGGGTGAAAGTACGAAACTGGACGGGCCGTGTAAATATAATCAATTTGCAAATGATAAGGTGAGTTGGTCAGATGCTCTGCGACGAACAGAGCAACAGGGTTTTTCAATACCAATAGAATTTATCAACTATTTTTTGTCAGATACGTGAAATTTCTACTACTCGGTATTAGCAGAGACACGCGGCGGATTTTTCTAAATGTGATTGATTGGGTAGCCTCAATTTTCCATTCGAAACCGCTCCGTTTCACGGGTAAACAATTTCACGCAGCCGGACTTAAGAGTGATTCTCAAAACAATTGAGTGGTCGCCTTCGCTATTTCTTTGCACCTGATCAACACAGTCCACACTGGCCAATGATGGTACGTTTATATTTAGCTAAAAATGCTCCCTGTTGTTTCTGGCGAAATGCAATCCACAAATACTTAACGCAGTTCCGATATTGAGTTCAACACAGTAAAACAATCGTGGTCAAGTGCAATTACTGTCGTCGCTGGATACTCGGATATGTTTACCACCGAGTGCAACGACAATACTTCGGACAATCTGCAGGATAGAGTAACATACATGCACACGTGTCCACTCAGAGGCGCGATAATCAGTTTGTTGGGAGTACTGATCAGATGTGATAGGTTTTTGTCAGCTAATCAATCTACTTGTATATGGAATCGGAAGGCTCAGGAGAATTACGTTGTGAGGGCCAACAATACTGCAACAGAGGTTACACGTATGTGGTAGTGCGAACAACGTGGTGACTCCTTCAATCATTGTTTGGCGATAATCCACGAAACTACCAACCGTTTTGCATTCTGCTTCCTCAACACGACTGTCAGATTAGAATGACTGCATGTCACAGGCACAGTATAACCGGACATTCGTGCTGTGCTATTTTTTATTTCATGTCGTAGAGCTGAAATTTGTGTTCGACTCCATCAGACTTCAGGTCGAGAGGTAAAATTTTGGAAGAAGTCTGTGACATTTTGTTATACCACTTCGAGGAGGATTACTCAGAGTGACTGTGTCGGGTGTTCTTACTGGCATCTAGTGATCCGTGTGCACACCTGTCAGCTGCCTCATGTTTTCTGTTGGAAAACGTCGAAATATCCATATTGTTCACCAACTCCCATCTTCATTTCTCTTCAACTTATTCACGATAGACCACCCAGCCCAATTTTCTCAAGTAGACTATATGCTCACAGTGTGATAGCGTGAACGTCTCTGACACAGTGGAGTTATCCAAGATGTTGTGATCAGCCAATACCAGACGGAATGACCTTTAGGTAACCATGTTCGAACTAGTAAGTTGGTGATTGATCTACCGAATAAACAAATCAACTTTCGAGAATTATATACCGTAAACCCTGGTGGTGATTTGCTGTTGCTTCGAAACTATGCTTTCCGTTCTGCTACTTCGCTCTGAGATCAGTTCCTCTCAAACATTTTCGGCTTCTCTGCCAACGGAATCTGCTGTCAACGTTATATTGTGGTCCGCTTCAACGGACAGTGTGACAATGTAGGCCCAACACACGCTACACAACCTCAAATTTCGCGAACTGATCAATTGGAGTAAAATGTTGGTCTGTTTCAGTCGTCAAAACGCTGGATGATCTCACCGAACCGAACATCCGTGTCTTTCGAACCGAAACGAGTTACACTGATCACACTCTTGTTTGGTCCAATTGTTATTGGTTGTTTGGGTGCTCAGACATCATTTCTTCAAACAGATATCTGACGTGAGCTTTCCCGGTGGCATCGTGTAGCTCCACAGATGTTGAAGATGAAGATGTGCGAATCCCAGCGAGAACAATGAGCAGGCTAGCTGAGTGGTGATGGCGAATATATTTGGTAACAACACACGTCAGATTAGTCAGGAAGATAGATAGATCAGTTCCGAGCAAGACGGATATTAATCAGTGTAGTCGGTAACGAAACGCAACTGCATTTATAAATGAAAATGGATCTGACTGGCTTCTATTTGACCATTTTTGGCGCCCGTTGCTATTGTTGCGTTGCGTCATTCGCACGCCTATTAATGCTAGTATGTCAATTAGTCCGTGGATATGTGTCACTTTCAGTTTTCACGTGTGCGAACACAGAGAAAGCCGTGTCTCCACTGTGAATGTGGGTCATACGGCTACACCGGTCACCCCGCAGTAGGAGGTGCACAAACTGTAGCAACCAACAACCAAATCGCTGATGGCTGTTGGTCAATAAGGAATACGTTCATCCAAACAGTCCCGTACACATGAGAGCGAAGGCGTTATGGAAAACATCAGGCGAAAATGCTACAACAGATAATCGATTATGGTGAAGATTAAAGAAGTGAGACAGTTTCTGTTTGCGATGATGGGAGGAATTTCAATACGGTTGCTCAGTGGAAACGGCAGACGATATAAGGATAGCACATCCGGGATCAAAGTTCAACAAACAGTTCAATAAATCTGAAACGAGTTCAACGTTCCCCACAGTACAAAACATAGAACGACAAACATATACCTAGTACATTTGACTTCGGCCGTACGTAGTTTATTGAATTTCCAACTATTTCAGAGATTCCACTCCGTCGAAGTCCCTCATGTTCCAATTGTTTGCCACGTTACAATAACAACATTCCAGCACGTTCAGCCACAGACTCAATTCCATGCATTTTTCACTACAATGCACACTCACATCTTGCAGTTCCTTCACATAATCACATATCTCACATCTGATAACCCAACCACTCATATAATGGCGTTTATAAATTGTCTTGGTGTCAATTCCGAGAGAGAGAACCCCAAAGAGGTATTGATTACGAGTGCGCTGACGGCAGTAAGTGAATGACAAATTTTCAGATCATTTGGTTTACCCTGCTCGGAATGTTGTTTTCGACATTATGAAGTAACTCTGCTCACTATACTCAAGTGATCGATTGAATTTACTTTCATTCGCGTTTACGATGCACAACGTAGATCACGTTGTTCTCCTCTTCCCGAGTGAAAGTTGAAAATGGAGATGAGGTTAGCATTTCTATCCTTGTGTCAATATCTCCAACCGACAAACGTAAACGCATCATTGTGCATGATGAGTATTCTGTTGCCATTTTGTGAGAGTAGGGACCATTTGTAATCTGCCTCACAAAACAAACAGAACATTCTTAAGGATGTTGGAACTGCAGAAGAGCACACATGAATATGTGCACCTCAACCAGTGCGTTTTCCCCGCCAAGTTTCAATGCATAACGCGTTAGGTGCAACGTTCCAAATATCCGGGATCGAGATTCAACAAACAGTTCGATAAATCTGCAACAAGTTCAACGTTCCCCACAGTACACAACATAGAACGACAAACACGTACATTTTACAATCGATTTCAGCCATACATATTTCATTGATATTCCCAATATTTCAGAGTCCCTATCCCGTCCAACACCCCCATGTTTCAATCGTTCACCACGCTACTATAACATCAGTTCAGCACGTTCAGCCACAGACTCAATTCCGTGCATTTTTCACTGCAATCCAGCCGCAGACCTTGTAGTTTGTTCACACAGACTTGCATCTCACATTTGATAACCCATCAACTCATGCCATGGCGTTCAGAAATGGCTTAGGTGTCAGTCCCGATTGAGAGAACTTCAATACCGTGTTGATTAAGAGCGCATTGTCGGCAATCCCACGTGTGCGGACACCGTTTTTCAAAACAATACGATAGACGAGACTATCATAGTACAAATTCTCCACAGCTACTGTGAACAAATCGAGCATGAATGGTGTATGAAATTTGGACCGTGCGGTGATGTGAGGCAACACAACACCTGTTGATCTGCAGCAGGCAGTAACAACATAATACCAGTTGGACGTACTGCGTGGTCTGGAACTAGAGCTCAGATTTGAACGGATTATTGCCTAATTTCGGCGTGTCAAGCAGATGCTACTGAGGAGTCGCCTATTGATCATCCTCAAAACATGTACGCGAGCCAGGCAAACACGCGCGGTAACTCTGCAGCTTCCCCAGATCCGTGTTGTTCCTCAATGCATAAAAATATAGGAAACGACGTTACTGTAAGATATTACTAGTTGAAACAATATCGTGCTCAGGTTTGAGGGGAGTTTAGCACAATGCGAAATTGGCGTGAAGTCGCGGTAACGCTGCAGAAAGTAGACACGCGGTCACTTTGAAAATGTTCGACGTGTCAGATGAACTTCGAGCATTCACGGCTGACGTTGCTCCATCGCTTGCCGTATTAAGCACGGCTCCCAGTGTCGTGTGAGTGTGCGGCCAGATCTGTAGAGGGAGCAGAAGAGATTGGGTTTATCTTGTAAGTGGTACCAAGCTAGTTTTGTGTTCGGTGCAAGTGCCCACAAAACTACATCAGGGCTCGAAGGGGCCAAGACACATTTCTGTGAGCGTTCAGTCCTATTGACAACACCCAAAACCGTCAACCGTCCTACTTCTCGGTGACTGGTTTCCACAAGTTTCCACACCCGGTGATCACGGTAATGGTGAGCAAGTTCGTTGTATTTGTTATAGGAATTCCTAGTTATGAAGACAACGCCTTCAAGCACTCCGCGTTTTCCCGCAGATCCGAATACGCAGTGCGAAAATTGGAGTAATAACTGCATATGCTGCAACAGGGAAATGCTAACGATGGTTTACAGAATAGCAAAGTGAGTTGCAAGTAGAAGTCGGTGGGCAGGCAAATTGTTTTCGAATTGCTTCAACAGAAAGCTAATTGGGCTAAAGTGCCAGCATTAATATTATGTTATCACAAGGAGTCCAATTACGACGGTGTAAACTAACAGCATGTTGCTTGTGTTCACCCGGATATGAATATATCCAGATTACACTTAGTTACATAAACTTGGACTTTCACCGTCACAAAATGTATGCCGATCATTTGTTCAAAACCGAGTCAGACTAATGTGATGTGAATGCGCACATTCGAGCGGAAGGCCACATTACCGGAATTTCAGATGTTGGATATCATCGAGTTAACTGACAAGATTCGCTGTAGACATGTATGCCGCCAGTCAGAATGAATGTATTGTTGAGCGACAGCGGTTGAGGCTGGGTTGTTCTTATAGTTGACTGTTGTGGACGAATATAAATAGCTGGTCGTCACTCCACATTGCAGTAGGATCGGAAACGGTAAATCCAAGCTAACTGATGTTGCTCATCTTCTTGTTAACGACACTCGGTCTCGTGAACGCGTATGAAGTGCAAACCGGTGAGTGTTTAACTTAACAAGAACTGTTCATCAACCTATGCAGTTAGAGTTGCACGTGTTCATGGTAGCACACTGACTGCGTATACGCAACAGTGAATTGTGTTTCGACATTGCTATGCTGTCAAAATTGTTGATGCAAGTTTCTCCCATCCCATTTCCATTCTCGAAGGTGCGACGATTCCAGGTAAGGTTATTCCGACTTGTGATCACACAAGAAATAAATTTATTGAACCGACGCTTTGTAAAGTTCTGGCATTTGTATTTGTTCACGTTCGAGGTTGTTTGTGATAAGGAATGAATGGGTGCATTGCAATCGGTCGGACAGTGGATTGGATGCACATTAGTTCTTGGGATTGAACAGGGATTGAGGTGCTGGAATATTCATGGTCTGGTTTGAAAATATTATGGAGACACGTATCACCCATTCACCATGCATTATGAATAGCACTCTTAATAGTTTTGAGTAGATATGTTTGAAATCAGCTAACCCTGGATAGTCTTCTCCACATTCCAGATCGCTGTCGCCTTCCCATCCACATTGGAAGCTGCAACAGCAATTTCTTGATGTACGCTTTTGACTTGAAGAAGAAGAAATGCATCGATTTCATCTACACTGGATGTGGCGGCAATGGGAACAAATTTCGGAACAAAGTGGAATGTGATCGTGTGTGTGATGTCCAGTGATTCTGGACGGTATGCAGTTTCAGTGTTGAGTGTTTGCAGAATAAATGGCATTCTCATACTGTGTATTTGCTGTGATAATTTTCTCACTGGGAGTTCGTGCCTGTCCGCTGATAGGTGGAAGACGGTGGAAGGATCAGAAATAGCGCAACCGTTCAAGTTTGCAAATTGTTCACTATATGCCGATTTCTAGTAATTATCTGAAGGGAGATTTGTTTTTCATGGAAGTTCTTGCTGGGCGTGAGTTCTGATTTCCTGACAACGTGTACGGTACACAAAAAATTACTTGAATACTCGAATTAATGTTGGAGACACTGTTGTCATCTTGACTTCAGCAAGTTAATTGGAATTGTCCAATCGCATGCAACCCAGACGCTCCATATTAGCATATGTGGCAAGTGGGACAAACCCCACACCTCAGCTGAAGCAGATATGCGGTGCATAGATGAATTTCCGAGCTTATCCTCACAGTTACGAGGAAGTTGAAACCAAATTGTGTAATGGATCTAACGCGCGAGGACGCCAGTCTCCGTTTGACGACCTCGCCGAATTCTCTTCCCGATGCGTGACGAAAACGCGAGGCGACAAACGGAGAGTTGCAGCTCGTGATAGGTTTTATTTGGGTGTGACTAGAAAGCGGATATCAAAGAAGGAACCAGTAGAAACTTGACCAGCACATTGTCCCCCCATGTGAAGTGATATATGTGTAGACTCGCTCACAGTCTTCCAACAACTCGTCAGTCTGCTTTCATCAATGTGCTCAGTTGAGGATCTAGCGCTTGAAAACGAAACTGTGTTGAGCGAATTTGCCACATTGTGGTGGATATTCAGTAATCCTTCAATCGAACCGTTGATGTCAGAAGATATTTGTTCGGCCTATTTCTCAGAACTAACAACCAAGTCTGCGTTTATCGGAAGGTACAATTTCCGATGGAAAAGAGCCAATCACCCAGCGTGGGTTATTGGGAATATTTGGAAATACAGTACCTCCAGTCCTTTCAAGCTCAACGAAAAGGGTTGAATCGAGAGGGCGATTCTCAGGTATGTAATGTCATGCTGGTAACAGTTTATGGACCTTTGACAACGTTGTCGGAGTACGGCCTGGTAGTGCAATGTTTCCCAGTGTGAACGGATTACACCGCACTGCTTGTGTGAATACTGAACCGGTGTTTTAAAGCAATATTTGTGAAGCCCATACCTGTTGAGCGGCATCCTGAACGAAGATTCCAGTGGAGAAGACGGTATGTGTAGATACGTATTTTATAGAGCTTAACTGCCACTGAGGGGATGCAGACCGTGAAAGGCTGCTAAGCTGTTCCATCCGCGTCAGGGCGAGCGGTGGGATTCATGAGAAAAGGCCTTCATTTACTAAAAGTTCAACGTCGTTTGATCCATTGATGCAGATGGTATATATGAAAGACGTCATTCAACTCCGAGAATGTCGGCTGTGCATAACAGCCACCTCTGGGGAATTCGAATGAGACGTGGTGGTTAGTAACTATCTAGAAGAAGCTTAACAGTGAACAAATTAGACGGAGTTGGCGTCCTGCAAATCGCGCGAGTGTTCTACATGAATTTTTGTGAGTTGTATGCCAAACTGTTGCCCAATTTGTTGAGAAACTTCTACCACAGGTTTTGATACCCGAAATTTGAAGCTGTTTCCATGCCGCCTTCTCATGAATATGCAACTCACTCGGATGCAATCTCGAGTGTACAATGCTTTATTGATCTCAACTCTGTGCAATCTACCTGGTTTCATTTGGGGTGCGACACAACAGGAAATTTTACTTTTGTGTTTGATACGCAGAAGAGACTTGTGACGTGATTTTCCACATTTCTTCCGCAGTAGGTTTTCAAACGTACGCGTCAGTTTTGTGCGTATAGGACATAATTTTACCGTTGCAACTGTTAGCCATGGTCGGCTTATCTGGGTTCTTGTTGTTTTGCACATTGTACTCATTATCCAATAATACCGTGGAATCTTTGACATTCTGATCGAGAAGCGAAACGGTTGGTACTTTGACGTGGTTGTTAAACGTCCTTGTGTTATAATTCGCATGATTGACCGTAAATACTGAGCAAACCTCCACGTCCTCCATAATAGCATTAAGTGCATATTCTTGGCGATTCGCCTCGGTATCTTCACTGTTTACCAAACCGCTTGTTGTTAAATATTTCCAGGCTCGCTGGTTGTGATAATCTGAAGTGCAACAGAATGTCCACGACAAAACTTTCTCCTTGACTTCAACATTCTTCAGCAGGTTATTTCATTTGACAAGCGAAAATCAGTTTCACTGAGTTGGGAATTTCAGCGACAATGACATTTTGAAGTAAGGAGAAAGAGAGCACGTTGTTTTAGCAAGTCGACTGTCCTTTCTGTCTCAGGTTGAGATCAGCACTCAAGACTAAGCCACTCAGGAATGAACACAGAGAACTGACATACACTGTGATATCATGTCATGCATCGACAATGAAGCAAGTTGAAAATAACGAAACCATGGCTGCACGCATGGTATACCTCAGTGCATTTTTTGACGAGACCTGAATCTAATACAATCACTGTACTTGTATGAAAGAAAGATGGTGAATTGCATTTGAGAAAGCACATCGAGCGGCATTTAACTGTCTCCTACTGAAGCTTGACGTCCTCTTGAAACTTGAGATACGCAACTGAATGTTACATGTTATCACGTTTTCCGTGAAGGTCTTGGTGTACTTCGTAGTGAAGGTTGTAATGTTCACCAAACCCGTGTCTGAGTGTGATTACTGATTTGAAACAATTCTGCTGAGTCCGGTGAAAGTTTGATCAGCATTATACATCACGTTTGTTCTGATATCATTTTGCAACACTGTTAGGCTTACACCACACGTATATCTGTTAACGAGCACTCTGAGTGACGTGGATTGACCAGGTGTTCAAAACTTCTTACATAATCCCCACATTATTCTGGTCGATGACGTTTGGTTTACCATGAGTCTTCAAACACAAATAAATGCTATAAGGTGAATGTTATATGTTTCGTGAAAGTCGCGGTACATTTCGTGGTTGAGAGTGTTTTGTTAAGCTAACGGAGCAATACGCTTCAGTCTTACTTGGTGACGCCTGTCTTGATATAATTACGACGTTCTGTGTCCGTTAGTGTCAACTGGACTCCCTGAGTCGCTCTTAGTGTGAAGGATTGTCAGGTCGGAGGTGCGATTTTCCGAACGCTCGGCTGAATACCTCACGGCGAAGGAGGTACGTTCAAAAGCCTGCTGCGATCCGATCAAGAACGACTTGCGCGACCGGATGAGTCATCGCTCGACTGGATCGGACCAACGGGCGGGGCAGGGCAGGCGAAATACGACAGACAGCCAGGTCGGAGGTGTGGTTTCTTCAACATTTCGAGGAACATCTCGGCACGATGTTGGAATACGGTCAAGGCCAACATTGGGTGGATGGCGGACAGCACGAGCAGCCGGACGAGCTATCGCGCAAGGAAATTGGACAAACATAAGAGGAATGGCAAGCGGAAAGCCCCCCGATAGAAGGCGCCGATCACGCACGTTAACCGGTCAGAAGTGCACACGACGTGAGAACGGAAACGGGGGGTGTTGCGGGTCGGAATTATGACTCATAAACGAGAGAGCGTGCGTTGCATGTGACTGGCGATTTGGACAATGAAGATTGTGCATTATTGGACGCCTTTTCGCTACATATGGATCAGTCTGCAGACCACCTAACGCCGCTCGTGATGACATGACTACAGCCTTATTAACGGACTCAATTATGCATGAACCCAGCCTTCACAGGGTAAACTAACGGAGGAGATTTCAACGTGCCTAATATTCACTGGACTTCTTTCACAGCTCCTACAAATCGAGCTAATGTTTCCGCGCATATGCAAATAAATGGATGGCTCCAACATGCGTTAGAACCTGCCAGACCGCATCACAATTAAATCTGATTTTACGTTAGATATCTCCCCGACTAATGCGTCCGTTCTGAAACAGCATCCAGGAGGTGATAACTTAGTCAACCTCATGTTTGACGTGGAACCTGTAGAGGAGTCGACAGTTACGTATTACCACCAAATGAAATTCGCCACTGGAACGTGCGCACTAGTTTGTTGAGATCTCTCGAGTGGGACACATTTTCTCTGACCTCAGGCCTGAGGGCTGTAACCGGAGTGTTTGATGAAAGCTTCAACATTGCATGGATATCCTGGCCCCGAAAACATCGAATCGCCGTAATGTATGCGGTGAAGGCACAAGTATCACTCCGAATGTGCAACGTAAGCTCAAATGTCTCCAACCACGGCACCAGAAAGCACAGGATTTCTTCCTTGTTACTGTAGTACTAGATCCTGAATTCGTACGCCCAGAGTTTTCTAACCTTATGCTACCGTGAATCGGAAGTCGCAGGGAGAAAACGATGAATCTGCAAACAAACTTCATTTATTGATTTACTCACTGTTCACAACAGACTTCAACGTAACAATTAAGTGGTGCTAGGGAGCTGGACGGGAGAGCACCTTGAGCACATACGCACAGCAGCCACCAGAAGGGGAGAGTGCGTCCACAGAAAATTCCAGTCGACCTTCAGATTTCAAACAAGCGTTAGGCTGGTTAAGCGGCGTTCCTAACGGTAATAGCTCAACATTGTTATTTTAGTGAATGTAACCTACAGGAGTAGAGATAGTGCGAATTCATAACACAGCTGAGAGCATAACTGCGATACTTATGCCGACCCACTAACTTCGATGCTAGTGGTTTGTAGTAAGTTCACATATACAAGGTAATGTGAACAGGCGTGGTGGTACTGGCAAGGCAAATCTCACGTCGCGGGGAGTTTAGAATTTTGGGGAAGTCGAAGGTGATCTCACTACATTACGCAAATGCATAAATTGTTCAGCAATATAGAGTGAGTTCAACGCAGAAGAGTGCTCGAATTTGATGTAGTTGATGAAACGCAAATGCCATAGGAGACCTATAATCCCAGCAGCAAACCAACAGGAAAGAACTGTCGTCAATGATCCTGATACAGCCCATGACCTCAATAATTCATATTCAGTCGCTTCCTTCAACACCGGAGAAAATCCACCGCATCATCTCGCT
The DNA here is from genome assembly GCA_008508345.1 of Paragonimus westermani. NCBI lineage: Eukaryota > Metazoa > Platyhelminthes > Trematoda > Plagiorchiida > Troglotrematidae > Paragonimus > Paragonimus westermani. The sequence continues at coordinate 16,655 of QNGE01006738.1, forward strand.
GAAATACAAGTATGTACCTGGAAAATTTTCTGCTGCTTCACTTGCATATCGAAAACAGATTTCCCATGGCACACTCGACTTCATTTTCACAGAAAATCACATCGGTGAATTAACCATTTCTTTTTCAATTGGCTGCAGACTTTCGACAAAATCTATCTGGAAGTGACAAGCTTCAAATTCCTCAATTTCCCCTCTCGCAATTCGAGGTTGCTTCTGTTGCAACAGATTACTCGTGGAAAACCATGGGCTCCGGCAACGGATGACTCGTGAGAGACCCCAAGCTCTCGCGAAATTGATGGAGATGTAACTGTATACACGAGTTTGTCAGAACAAGGGTAAAAATTGCGACAATATATTTGCCGCCGCGTGCATCCAAGTGGGACCAACAACTGATTACTCGGGCACAACCACGGCACCTGGATATGGGGACAGAACATTTTCAGTCCGCAGGTTCAGGAACTCTGGCACCGTAACGGGAGCAGATGTGACGACTTTCAAATACATGAATATTGCACAACAATAATATAATGATGCGGAGCTGGAAGCCCATTTGGTTCGTGCTTATTCGAAGGATTTTACAAGCAAAGTTTCACAAATTTGCGAAACTTAGCACGACGGACAATGAACATGTGATTTTTCAGTTTTCTTCCTCCACCAACAAATTTTGGCGCGTGGTTCGCAAAAAGCCAGTTATTATTGCGTGCTGGTGCATATTTCGTTTTGTCATTTGATCACTCATATTTACGTACCATTTGCTCTATTTTGTTACATTTACTTGCTTCGAGACGTTTTGGACATAATCTGTTGAAAAAGTGGAATATCATATAGTAATGCCCGCTAAGTTAGCAAACCTCTAGAAATTGCCAGTCGTCAAGCGGTTATTCTTGCGCAAAAAGTCATGATGACGGTGGAGAAAGGTGTAAAATCTTAAGATTGTTCGGTCAACACCTGCCCCACCCGTGCTATCGCAGAGGAGATCAAGGTCGCTGCTAAAACGAATGGAACAACACCAGATCATGTCCAGTTTCTATTACCAATGTATTCGTAAATCAGGCTAGGAAACTGAGGGGAATTAGAGGCTGGAATAGCTAAAATTAGATCCGCTATTGGTCAATATAAATGCCTCAAGTAACGTCCGCCATCAGACTACCCCCAGTCACGAAGACCTCGTAGCCGCCGGGACGCTTATTGATACTGTAATTACGGAATTGCACAAGCGGTTACGCTGTGCAAGCAAGGTGGTTGTGTTTAACGTACTGAAGAAGATCATACTCAAAGCCAGTAAGATGGAAGGACAAGAGTGCTACTGCCTAAGACTTCGCACTCCAAAGGGAAATATTATGAGCCAATATTTCCAGTGAAAATAACACAGTCAACAATCTCATTGATCTGACTGTAGATCTCGACTGCTTCACGAGCTCTCTGAATCCGCGAAATGCAACTGGGAACGCCGTTACGTCGCCGGTCCAGGCGAACACTGAAAAACAAACCACGTCTAGCCCTCTGACAACGCCAGGCCCGTACAAGTCTCTGCAACGAAACTCATGGTTATTGCTAAGAACATATCTCTCAGTCATCAACGTCACCCTCTGTCAACGGAGACCTTGACTAGAAAAGGTCGTAGACCTAAGGCATCCATAGTCGTTCAGAACGCTGGAAGAAGCAGCTTCAATGCCCCTGATAATGACGCGACTGCGCGAGCAGGGCCATCCACTTCTTACCAGAGAAATTTCTCTTCGTTATATGGAGTAAACAGAAATACTAACGGCAAATCCAAAACACATCAGCAGTGCCCTAAATCAACAGTAAGACCTGTAAGGTGCTTACCAGAGAACAGTATTTCGAATTTGCAATATAAGGGCAAACCAAAAGTACTTCGCAAGCGTATTGAATCTGGTTCTAAGAACCACATTCCAAGAAACAAAGTTTTGCAGGCAAAACTGAACAATTTGTCTCCAACTGCTTCCAGGTCAACTTACCTATATAATAGGGGTCACAGTTACCATCCATTATCCAATAGCTCTGTGTTAATTCATCCTCCCAAACAAAATATGAGTGCTGCTTGGAACCAAGTTCCCAATATGTATACCCTTGCAAGTACGTCGTCACGTGATTATGTCAACAACATAAATGTCTGCCAAACCATTCCTTTTTCAGTGTAACCACCGATATTTCATCAACCGCCACCTGGCCCTCCTCCACACGTCCCACCCTATCATCCCACTACAATGGCACTCTTCCAGCACTTCCTATCATGGAGCCAAACGTTTACGAAATCCACTCGAATATGAGCAGAAACTTGGTACATTCTATAGATCAGGCCTTTCCAATTGGTATTTCGCAATCTATTGCCCCATCTGTCATGA
>QNGE01006739.1:0-28728 GCA_008508345.1 Paragonimus westermani
GAACAACAAACATTAGCTTGTCCGGAATCAGCTCGAGTGCAACGTTTCGTTTCGAAAGTTCAATCGGAGTGTGGATTGAGAGGCAACCATGAGTAATGGTCACCTTGAGATAGAGGAGACCCCGAATATTTCTGAGCACTTCAAAATATTGCTCAGATGGTTCAGATGGGGGACCAGACTTCGGATTATCGATTATGGTCGCTAAGTAGTGATTATTTCTGCCACCGAGACGATCACCGAGACTGATCATAACTCACACGCAAAATAGATCAACCTTTCGCAAACTGTAACGTGCTTAATCTGTTCAGCTGTAACGCTTCATTCCGATCAGGGGCTAAAATCGATCACCTAGTTTGTGACTAGCGCGCAAACGAGCAAGCATTCACCACAACCCCAGAGGGGATTGAGGGAGGGTATTTGCAAAGAGTTGGTCCAAGTTACGACCAGTGAAACGGTGGATAGCTGTTTGGATTGATTTCATCCCATCGTCGACAGGAAGTGCAACGGCTTAGGAAACTAATTCACATACCTCCCTGCAATCCCGGTGACCGCGATCCCGCGGTCTAGTACACAAACGATTGGACTACAATCTGCCACTTATTTACTGGCCGTGGGTTCGATTCTCCGAAATGCATGGTGCTGATCACACCCAACTACTTAAAAACGGCTGTCCACCAGTCCGAAGGCGGTCAACGGACCCAACTGTGTACAATGTATTCTACCCACAATCTATTTAATGGTATACTGCATTATGAATACGTAGCTCGAATTCGAATATCCGCCGCAGCAAGGTGTGCGCTACTGGTTATCTCTAAGAAGACAGAACCTTGAGTATTGTATCTTCGAAATAATCTGACTGAAATTCGTTGTAAGAAGTAAGTTTTGAGCGGTATTGTATTTTAAAATAGCTCAAGTTCCGAATGTTTCTCGACGAAGTTGCCAGGATCATGAATCAATTGCACGGTTGCCACATCACTAGTTAGGTTGCTTTAATTTTGAAACCTTTGTAGTCCTGACATATACTCAAACACTTCCGGCTGGTTCCCATTTGGAATGGTATTACAAACACATTTTCCCCCGACTGTCATAGACAGGATCTTCCTATATCTTGGTCCAAAAAATTACTTTCGACGTCTATATGGAAATGCATTAGAGTATCGTTTGGAATGTCTATGGAATTTTCGGAGTATGTGCTGATTTTTTCTGCGTCACTAGTAATCGAGCTATTTTTGATTAATTTCATCCAGCCTGTTTTATATACATCAACAAATATTCAACCAGCGCGTCCGTAAAATAGTCAAGTTTCATACGTAACCTGCCTGCGGCTATCCACCGATAGTAATCAGACGAAGAATCGTTGACGCCATATCCCGTTTTCATTACACACATTATCAGATAATCCTCCAAACGCAAAAATGGCGACGTCTTCGTCGATCACACAATCCACGGTGTGATTCCATTGTCAAACGATCCGGATATTTTCTAATTCATTACGTAGATCCTCGAGGTGCGAGTAGGAATTTCAATGGACGATCGCATTTTCGACTCAGAAAGAGAGTTAAATAGTTTTTGCACACATCGATTGATAGGGGTCAGTCAGGCAGACATGTGCGCAATCGGTGGACATACACCTGTTATGCGTCACCACGCCGATCACCGGGTGACTTGCTAAAAACCTTCATGTGCAGAATATCTGATTTATCTCTCGAAGCATCCTGCAATCCTCAAAATTCCGCACCATCTACAGTGATATTATTCGCATTCGTAAGTAACAAAAGATTCATCAAAACCGACGAGAAGAAACCAAGGATTCGCACGGACCTTCAATTGTTCGATCTGGAACACATCATTATGTGGCTTCCATCATGTTGAATGGCACACGGGAGCGTCATCCACTTCGTGAATTGAATCAAACAAAAATTGAAAAAGTGAACATCACGCCTATGGCCGGTGTTGTAATCGGTCGACATGACGACGTTCATTTGCAATAAATCGGAATAAACTGAACAGTTTCTGCCGACGCAATCAGTACTGTTTGTATTCTGAAAGGATTACACATTGCGTTTTGTAAGGGAGACTTTTGGAAGGCAAGCGACGAACCAACTAGTTTCTTCTGTGTTCCAGTTCTCTGCGCCAACGTCGGAGTTTATGTTCCAACCGACGTATCAGTACGTTTGCTCCAGTAAGACGCCTGCTGCGTATTCAGTGAGATGCAATTCGACCATATTACGGACCGCTTACTAAACACACGTTACACATGTAGGTACAATGACAATAAGCTTAAGACGCAACTGAACTACATTGTTGGCGAGCATTAATGTCACCTCCATGTCGCAAAATGTGTACCAGAAAAAGTTCATCGTAAAACTGCAAACAAACTAACAAATGAAACCGCAGTGACGTTGTGGTGAGGGGAACCATCATTTACGGCGGTTTGGTTTACAAGGATGTGCTTTCAAAAGGTTTCACAGCAGAACGCGGAAACGGCCTAAACTTACAGGTTAATTACACAAATGCCGCGCGTAGATATTTCAGTATATAAATCCACTGATTATGCAGCTGATAATCTCGTGTAGAATTTGCGCAACCCGAACAAATAATTTGCGCTGCGGATTTGCGATTTAGTCAAAGTGCGACTTCACAACAACACTCAAAGTTTACACGAAGTAAGCACCAGAACCCAACACAGGATAACAGAATTATCTAAAGCGTAACCAAAAGAAAAAGGCGTAGATAAAATTTTGCGAAGTATTACATATTAGAAATGCGAAATCTCAACAGAAATCGTCAGGAGAGGAACCAAAAGATTTAGAAGAACGTCCAGCATGGATGTGTTTGAAAGGCGCAAGAAACGTTCCAAATGCAACGACGGGAATGAAAAAAGCGAAGGAAGAAGAAGTGATTCACATGGAAGCAAACGAAGATTGGGAAAGAAACGCCCATTCGCAGGAAGCTAAATTATGTTAAAACATGTGAGAAATGTAAAAGGCTTCTGATCGCTGAGGAAAATAAATCAATATTTTATTAGGGCATGATATAACGCAAATGCACGATGATGATAAGGTGGTCTGTTCTGCATCTCAACCAGTCCTGTTGCTGACAAACTGCCCACATTCAACAAAATGGCGAGTCAACTTCTCCAACAAATCCCTCTATTTTGAGTGCAGTCACATTCGATTGTGCTCCCGAACGGAAAATACGGTCATTCCGAAACACACATCTGGTCAGTGGGCTTTGGCAATATTCAAACGAACTGATCTCTCAAAACCGGATTAATACTTCGTCTTAATACATGGGCAGGCTTGCTGCCAAATACATTGCTATCCGAAGCAACAAGCTCACGTGGTACATGTGCCTTGATTCACTCGACTTTCAACGTGAATTGTAAGATGATAGAGACAGCAGGAATGATTGAACAAAGGAGATAGCGAGATATCAACGTAATCGGAGATTACGAAAGTGGACACGTGAAAAAGAAAGATCGAGTGAATCAGTGGTCAAATTGGAGTTTTCTTGGCATGAAAAGGTTGTTGTTGGATGTGATGATATGAAGAACGGCAAGTTGGCAACTTGGAAGCGGACTGACTAGCTGGAAACAGGAATTGCGCACCCACACCATCTGAGCTGACAAAAGAAGCAGAACCACTCAGACAAATGGGCACCGTTTGGGCTCTTGTTTGATTGCTTTTGTGTGCAAGGGGTAAAGTGATTTTTGACGTGGTTCAATTAGTCCACAGTCTTAACTACGGAAACAAGAACGCTGGTCGACTTGGCGCTGAGCGCTTATTCGAAACGATTGTTGAATTGTTAAGGACAATGTAACAGGCAAGCCGAACGTTCGGGCTTTGGTTACCAGTTACTGGTTGATGAGCCAACGTTGCGCTGCGATAGTTGTGTGAGAGCAGACAACACAAACACACATGAGCCTAGGGTCTAGCAAGACATGCACACGACCTAGGCAGACAACAGTCAAAGTGGCAACAGTGCACGGCAGCATGCTGCGTGACACTAGTAGCGATGATATGTTCTGATAAAGCAAATCAACTTGTGAGCCATAATTTGTTTTGATGCACACAAATTTACGGAGGTCAGCGTGGGTCAGTTGGTTCATTTAAGTCTCATGAAGGTCTAAGTATACATCAGAGATTGAGTGGAACGGTGGAATAAGTTCAGGACCCACATCATCGACGTCCATGTGGTAATTTGAGAAGTCGTGTTGCAACAACGTTCAGCATGTAATCTACGCCGGATGATATTAACCTACTTGAGTATCAACCGTATGTTCAGACTATAGGTGTCTCAGCCTATACACTGTGTAATTTTGCGAAACTGGTTTCATGAATATGGTGCTTTCTGTGTACAACCTATGATACTCGGAATTACGTACTTCGAATAGCCCTGGAAATCGTACTTGAATTGAAATCTCCCACGCAGGCAACAAGGAAAAATCCTGGTACTGGTAGCAGTGGGCACTTGTTATTCATGTGTTGCGACGCCGAACTTATGGTGTACAGCATTTTTGAAGAAATCACAATCTGTCACTGACTGATCGTATTAGCACATGCAGATCCACAAACAGTAAGTTAATTGGTGTAATACGGAACAGAAGAATTGGCGAATAACGGAAGGCACAACAGTGAGACCGTTCGTTCAATCCTGATGTAACTTTAACGCGATATTTGGATTGACCTTTTGTCAGATCTTCTGTTTTGTCGGGGTTCGGATAAGCGGTGAATCGAGTAGATTTCCACGGCACATTTTCTGGGATAAAGGATCTTTATAAGAGTCAGGTTTGCATAATCTATGTAGTATGTCACTGTATCTCCCAGTGCGTTTACTATAACTCACCTTTAAAAAACGGCAATTTCCTGGTGATTCGAATTGATATGATGAAGTGTATCAGTAGCTTAGAGAACCCTGACATTCTTTCATTGTATCCACTAAGCGTTGCTACTACTAAAATGACACATTATGGCCTCTTTCTGTGTAATGACCGATTGGTTCGACACACGTTTGTTGTGCGATACGTTAAGGCATTTTCTGCTACAAATTACTTGCCAGTAGCCAAATGGCTGTGCTCTGCCAACCAACACCAATGCACATCTGTGATATTCAAAATAGACCAAATTGGTGGTAGTTTGCAACAAAATACTCTGATGGCACTTTTCGTGTGTATGTGTACATACATGTTCACGTGTATATATACATACAAATCACCACTTCGAAAACATATCGTAATGTGTGCCTAACGGAACGCCTGCAAGAAAAATCGAACAAATATTTATCTGACAAACGTATCTTGATNGTAGTTGGGTGTGATCAGCACCATGCATTTCGGAGAATCGAACCCACGGCCAGTAAATAAGTGGCAGATTGTAGTCCAATCGTTTGTGTACTAGACCGCGGGATCGCGGTCACCGGGATTGCAGGGAGGTATGTGAATTAGTTTCCTAAGCCGTTGCACTTCCTGTCGACGATGGGATGAAATCAATCCAAACAGCTATCCACCGTTTCACTGGTCGTAACTTGGACCAACTCTTTGCAAATACCCTCCCTCAATCCCCTCTGGGGTTGTGGTGAATGCTTGCTCGTTTGCGCGCTAGTCACAAACTAGGTGATTGATTTTAGCCCCTGAGCGGAATGAAGCGTAACAGCTGAACAGATTAAGCACGTTACAGTTTGCGAAAGGTTGATCTATTTTGCGTGTGAGTTATGATCAGTCTCGGTGATCGTCTCGGTGGCAGAAATAATCACTACTTAGCAACCATAATCAATAATCCGAAGTCTGGTCCTCCATCTGAACCATCTGAGCAATATTTTGAAATGCTCAGAAATATTCGGGGTCTCCTCTATCTCAAGGTGACCATTACTCATGGTTGCCTCTCAATCCACACTCCGATTGAACTTTCGAAACGAAACGTTGCACTCGAGCTGATTCCGGACAAGCTAATGTTTGTTGTTCTGATCACTGCCTTTGCGTGGATATTTGTTACCGATTATATCCTGCGGGATGATTCTTGTGTCTGGTGTTCCTGTTTGACTCAGACATGCTGGGATGTTCATCTGTGTTGGAAAGGTAGAACCACATTTGTGCGGGATCCCTTTTGAATTTAGTACATCTCAACTTTCTATAATGATTTGAGATATTATTAACCAAAGTCAAATCCATATGAACTTCACTAACTTCATTTTCTTAAATTAACGTTCCTGGACGCGTTCCTGATGTGCTGACTTAAGTCCAATAACTACCTACTAACCAGTAATCAGTAGTTTAATCTAAGCACCTGTTGATAGGTGGGAAAGCTTTGCTCACAGTGATGCGTTAGTGTACATAAAAGAACGGGAGTGGAATCTTTGGGATGTCAGTCCTTGCTCGGTCGTCTCGGTGGCATGAATAATCACTACATAGTGACCATAGTCGATAATCCCAAGTCTGGACCATCATCTGGGACATCTGGGCAGTATTTTGAAACGCATAGAAATATTCGGGGTTTGCTCTGTGTTAAGGTAAAAATTACCCACATTTGACCTTCAGTCCGCAACCCGATTGAAGTTTCGAAACGAAACGTTGCACTGGATCTGATTTCGGATAGGATAATATTTGTTGTTCAGATCACTGCGGTTGTGTATACTGTAACCATCTGAATCAGACATGCTGGAAAGCACGTCTGCGTTGGAACGTTGGAACCAATTATGTGCCGGATCTCTTCGAAACTAGTGCATATCAACGTAATATAATGGTTTCGAGATGTTATTAACTAAAGTCAAATCCACATGAACTTCGTCAACGTCATTACCTTGAGTGGTGGAGATGGTTAGCTCACAGTGATGCGTTAGTACACATGAAAGAACGGGAATGGAATATTTGCGATCTCAATGCTTGTAGGCTGACTCGGATACATGTTGGTTAACAGTTCAAATATGACGAGATTTTCGGAAGAAGAACATACTGGCCGAGAAAATGGATAATACTCTCGCCTGGGTGTTTGTTTTCCAGCTGTGTCAAGCAAAGACACGCAACACCAATGCATTACAGTAGTCGGTAGATTCAATTCCGTTCGCCACTTCATTGCAACAAAATAACACCATTAGTTAATACGATGTCACCCTGATGTTGAAGCAGTGGTTTATAGAACACGGGTGGTTGTGCGGTCTTGAACAATTCCATCCCCATCAAGATACGTTTGTCAGATAAATATTTGTTCGATTTTTCTTGCAGGCGTTCCGTTAGGCACACATTACGATATGTTTTCGAAGTGGTGATTTGTATGTATATATACACGTGAACATGTATGTACACATACACACGAAAAGTGCCATCAGAGTATTTTGTTGCAAACTACCACCAATTTGGTCTATTTTGAATATCACAGATGTGCATTGGTGTTGGTTGGCAGAGCACAGCCATTTGGCTACTGGCAAGTAATTTGTAGCAGAAAATGCCTTAACGTATCGCACAACAAACGTGTGTCGAACCAATCGGTCATTACACAGAAAGAGGCCATAATGTGTCATTTTAGTAGTAGCAACGCTTAGTGGATACAATGAAAGAATGTCAGGGTTCTCTAAGCTACTGATACACTTCATCATATCAATTCGAATCACCAGGAAATTGCCGTTTTTTAAAGGTGAGTTATAGTAAACGCACTGGGAGATACAGTGACATACTACATAGATTATGCAAACCTGACTCTTATAAAGATCCTTTATCCCAGAAAATGTGCCGTGGAAATCTACTCGATTCACCGCTTATCCGAACCCCGACAAAACAGAAGATCTGACAAAAGGTCAATCCAAATATCGCGTTAAAGTTACATCAGGATTGAACGAACGGTCTCACTGTTGTGCCTTCCGTTATTCGCCAATTCTTCTGTTCCGTATTACACCAATTAACTTACTGTTTGTGGATCTGCATGTGCTAATACGATCAGTCAGTGACAGATTGTGATTTCTTCAAAAATGCTGTACACCATAAGTTCGGCGTCGCAACACATGAATAACAAGTGCCCACTGCTACCAGTACCAGGATTTTTCCTTGTTGCCTGCGTGGGAGATTTCAATTCAAGTACGATTTCCAGGGCTATTCGAAGTACGTAATTCCGAGTATCATAGGTTGTACACAGAAAGCACCATATTCATGAAACCAGTTTCGCAAAATTACACAGTGTATAGGCTGAGACACCTATAGTCTGAACATACGGTTGATACTCAAGTAGATTAATATCATCCGGCGTAGATTACATGCTGAACGTTGTTGCAACACGACTTCTCAAATTACCACATGGACGTCGATGATGTGGGTCCTGAACTTATTCCACCGTTCCACTCAATCTCTGATGTATACTTAGACCTTCATGAGACTTAAATGAACCAACTGACCCACGCTGACCTCCGTAAATTTGTGTGCATCAAAACAAATTATGGCTCACAAGTTGATTTGCTTTATCAGAACATATCATCGCTACTAGTGTCACGCAGCATGCTGCCGTGCACTGTTGCCACTTTGACTGTTGTCTGCCTAGGTCGTGTGCATGTCTTGCTAGACCCTAGGCTCATGTGTGTTTGTGTTGTCTGCTCTCACACAACTATCGCAGCGCAACGTTGGCTCATCAACCAGTAACTGGTAACCAAAGCCCGAACGTTCGGCTTGCCTGTTACATTGTCCTTAACAATTCAACAATCGTTTCGAATAAGCGCTCAGCGCCAAGTCGACCAGCGTTCTTGTTTCCGTAGTTAAGACTGTGGACTAATTGAACCACGTCAAAAATCACTTTACCCCTTGCACACAAAAGCAATCAAACAAGAGCCCAAACGGTGCCCATTTGTCTGAGTGGTTCTGCTTCTTTTGTCAGCTCAGATGGTGTGGGTGCGCAATTCCTGTTTCCAGCTAGTCAGTCCGCTTCCAAGTTGCCAACTTGCCGTTCTTCATATCATCACATCCAACAACAACCTTTTCATGCCAAGAAAACTCCAATTTGACCACTGATTCACTCGATCTTTCTTTTTCACGTGTCCACTTTCGTAATCTCCGATTACGTTGATATCTCGCTATCTCCTTTGTTCAATCATTCCTGCTGTCTCTATCATCTTACAATTCACGTTGAAAGTCGAGTGAATCAAGGCACATGTACCACGTGAGCTTGTTGCTTCGGATAGCAATGTATTTGGCAGCAAGCCTGCCCATGTATTAAGACGAAGTATTAATCCGGTTTTGAGAGATCAGTTCGTTTGAATATTGCCAAAGCCCACTGACCAGATGTGTGTTTCGGAATGACCGTATTTTCCGTTCGGGAGCACAATCGAATGTGACTGCACTCAAAATAGAGGGATTTGTTGGAGAAGTTGACTCGCCATTTTATTGACTGTGGGCATTTTGTCAGAAACAGGACTGGTTGAGATGCAGAACAGACCACCTTATCATCATCGTGCATTTGCGTTATATCAAGCCCTAATGAGACATTGATTGATTTTCCTCAACGATCAGAAACCAATTACATTGTTCAGAAGATATGGCGTCAGTCGCCATCTTAACAATGTAAATTTCTAAACCAACACGCCGAATTCACATTTGAATTTCGATGGGTAGATTCAACATTTTCTGTGATCACTTACCATGCCTTATTGTAAAAAATAGTTGTTTTCCGTACAATGCTTTTCTCCCCAGATTTTATCCCCTACTCCCGCCTCTAACTAACACAATTCAGGTGATCACCTATCGTAGGTGTTTTCCGTGATTACTGTTGCATTATTACTGTCGATGGTTTTTATCTCACTTTCGTCGTCTACCTGCCTAACCACCCAACATTTGAATTGCGACTTTCAAATTAACACAACATATTGTAGATCAACAATTTTTTTCTTATATCTTCAGTTCGATCGTCGCCTTCTTCGTTTTTGCTGTGCATTAACTATGCTCTTTCCTCCGATTTCTCCTACCCCATAACTGGATTGCTTCTCATTCCATGGCGGTTATAGATTTTCATTTGTATGCTTTCGTTCGTTACTTGTGCTTCCTTTTTATCACGGTATATTTCACTTATATTCGAACCCCCTGTTTCTGGTTTTTGATTTGCTTCCAATAAACCCCATTGCCCTCGCTCTCTCGGACTGTGATTTTGAACTCTTTCACCTTCGGACGAATACATTTAGTCGGCAGGATCACTCTCTGTCGAGGTCTTGTTGTTCCTTTTGACTATGAATTGGACAATCACAAAATCACTTATTGCAATAACAGGAACAATTAAACGCCAAACAACCAACCATGGACTCATTTACCTGCCCAATCCACTGTGATATGGGATCTACACAATGTTCCAACGGAGAGACTGCTCAAGGAGAAATTCTCAAAGGTTCACGCTGAAACCAACTACCATTGATGACTGGATTCGTTTTACTTACAATTAATGTGACTCCGTACCTCACCTGGTGGAGCGCCTGCCACACTTGAGCATGCTATTCGTGTTACTGGTTCGAATTCCGCTGAAGCCCAGATATTTCACAACTGGGCTTTGCCTAACTTGTTCATCAGTTCATGTTTGTCGTGGTGACGATGTTTTATCAAACCAACGTGAGTTTTCTTTGTTGTGCCAACTCAATGCATTAATTCGCTGACCTGTTTGCGGACTGCTTGGTTTTATTCCACAGATAGTTAATTACAGTGTGAACTCGTAAAAAACATCCGGGTGATGCCGGATATGTCGTGCAAACATATCTCGTTTAATTTTCCGGCCAACCGGATATTCCGGTCTCGTGGTCTTGATGCTGAATATAAGCTCGAACTTAACCACAAACACTTAAGTAAACTGATGATGTACTCTGTTGAGTCAACATGATGATCCGAGATCAGTGCACGCATATATTGATTACTGTAACAATATGTGCCAAGAGGAAGTTGGGTAAAGGGTGGGACTAGATTGGGCCATATAGACACGCATGCGATTATCCAGCGAAATTTTGCAATAAACGATTTTATGGCAACAACAATATGTAGCACCAATGACGAACGTGTAAATTGTGGCATAGAATTAACCCAAGGAGAATCGAGGTTAGTGTAACAAGCGAATGCATAAACCAAGTCAAAATCACAGCCCACCTCTGATTAGCCCAATTGTAATGGGTAGGATGTTCTTGACCGTGATAATCACGTCTTTTCAAGGGTTGCGTGGTGGTGACGACCCGGATTATTTCAGTGAAGTTTAGACGATACCTCATTGAAGGGAAACACAATTTCGGTTGGATTCGAACCAAGGAACAATACAACATTCCCAGTGAATCAGCTAGATCGTTTTAGTGGGTTCGACATAACGGTGGATCAGACGGTTAAGTGGGTAAAAATTTGACGTTCTGAGTTACGGACGTGGCTACCTGATCCACCTGGTAGACCTTTTGCTGCGCACGTGCACACTGCTTCTTCACCCGGTTCGGAGGAATCTGGGCTGAATGGTGTTCGCATTTTGTGTCCTATTAACTTTTAAAAGCTATTACACAATTTCCAAGTTGCGACTGAAGTGTCTTAGTTTCATTATTGCCTCATTGATAAAGTGATGTTCGTACGATACGTTGTCTTCAAATCCCTCAGGAAAGTAAACATTCTGTCGCATAAAACATTTCGCACGCTAGTGATTTACGAAGAGCTCTGTGAGTTCGATTATCATTTTTTATTTCAACTTCAACAGTCAGCTTATTCGAGGATATTTTATAAAATTCAAAAGTATATATACTAAAAAACATTGGCAATAATCCATATGTTAGCAAAGCAACGCGAAATAATTTGTCTGCCTCTCGTGCAGAAGTGTTCGGTTTTCGAGTAAACGAAACTCCAGTAAAGCAATATTTCATCTTTCCCAACCACGATGATTTGAATATCCCAGTAGTACCAACACTGCTAGACAGAAATCCCCAAATTCGTGTCATTTAGGTCACTGTATACGTCAAGCCTAAACTACCACATCGGCACAGATGGTTTTATGCCTTCACTGAATCAAACCTGGAACAGTGACAACGCAAGGCTATTAGCTTGATTTTAAATCTTAACAAAAATACTTGATTTACTTTGAAGAACAGTACGAGCTAAATGCAATTAATCATCGAAGAGTTGAATCTGTTTGCATACAAGTATCATGAACAAAAATTATAATACTCGAGAAATGTTTTTTTGATTGGAAAAAACGTTGATGACTACATGCACGGCATAACTGACCGCTTTGAATTAAATCACTTCGTTATCCGATAATAACCCATGCGTTGCCTTCATCCAGTTGTGATCAACAGAGTGTGTGAACGTTCGCCTAAGTTCCCAATCCTTTAGATTCCGTTTATTGCCCCTGAGCCAAGAGTTAATATTCAGCAGAAAAAATATCTCGCTTCAAATTCACATTTAAAATCAGGGTTCGAGGTTGTAAGACATCCGCATCAAATTTAGTACAAGTGAATTTGAACAGTATGAGTATCGTGTTTAACATGCTATCGATAAACAGAATGGAACAACACAGCGTTACGAGTATTACGGCTTGCTCGTAACGTAGAGTTTGAGGTTTGTTGTACAGTGCAATGTAAATGTTTTTCACGTGGGCACGAAACTTTCTTTCTTTTTGAAAGTCCCTGCATAAAGTTAACCGAACACCTGCAACCAGTCTTCCTATACACGCTGGTCAGTTTTGTTTGTGTTTGTCAGTGATAGGTTCGTCCTCTAGCGCTGTGCAACATTCCAGGAATGGTGCGACGTACGTTTCATAAAGATATTGAAACTTCAAGTTTTCTAAGAACTATCGTTGTTCTAGTATGCACGGTGTCCACCGCTTCCTCATTTTAGTTGATGGAGCACTCGCATCATTTGAGCTCGCTGTTTGATTTGAATCCAAGGGAGACCCTGATGTTCTACAACTAGGTCTCATCCGAATGGTGGGTGGGTTAGTTGCTGAACCATGAACAATAATGTCAACGCAGTAAAAATATCTAGGTTCGAATGCTCGTTTGCGTTTGGCGTTACACCAAATAGCGAGCTTCCTAAGCAAACAGTTGTAAACAGCAGTGCCAGTAAGACAAAGTCTGTCCACAGGGTTTGCTTGAAATTTCGTTGTGCTTCCATTAACCAATAAGAATGCCGACTATCAATGTAGCTAGCAAGGTTTCTAGTCATCTATCAAGAATTCAGTCCCGTTTCCTATTGACTATGAGAAGGACAATCACAAAATCACTGATTGCAATAACAGGAACAATTAAACGCCAAACAATGAACCATGGCCGAAAGGGCATCATCATAATATCTTCCAAGCGGAGTGACAAGAGCTAACTGAACGGACGCGGGACACGTGCGAGAGTTGAATTCAACTTGACTGATTTTGAGGGAAAATGGAAGCGGCCTTATAACCACAAATCTTCTATGTGGAGCGTTATTGATTTCGTAAATGAAATCGAAAGCTGTACAGTTACTTGTGCTACAAGCAATTCACCGCGCGACACTGCTGCCATCAACACACTATCCATTGCAACAGTTTGTATCACTAGAGTGTTCTTCCATACAACACGCTTGACAAGTTTTATCCGTCTTGTTTTTCATCGTGTTGTTCTCATAAACTTTATAACCATTGCAGATCGGTTAGCTAGCATGGGACGCACGACTAGTCCACATGCGGACGTTCACGTACCATGCCCGAAAGTTGTAAGGCTCTCCAGCAAAAGTATGCCTCGTGACAGCTGCTGATACTGAATTATATGCAAGTGCGACGCCGAGTTCTCGTAGTCTTGCATTTAAGCCTCCGAGAATCGCCCATTCCGGCCCTCAGATAACATTAAGTGACTTACCGCCTAAACATCCCTAAGGGTAACGTCACCCGGAACAAAGACAAAACAAGCAACCTAGTCAGTTCTTCAAATCGTACTACGGGCTTCCCGGATACGCCAACGGAAGTCGACCTCATCCTAGCTATACATAACCACATCCCTTCGCCTCCTGTACCAGTCAGTAAGCTAGCTTTGGTAGAACACATTGAGGGAAACCGTGGTGGAAACGCACTCTGATCATGTCTCAGCAAGTTGGTGCGTTCACGTGACCCATCAGCACAAACCAGGTAAGCACTAAGCCATTAGTCGAATGCCGTGATCACACAACTATCCTCCATTCAAGAACACAAGACAAACACTCCCAGACATAGTTAATGCCCCAAGTTGGCTAGATATAATTCCATTATCTATAACACCACAGAGAGCTGAAGCACGATGCTGGATCAGAAAGAAAACAGTGATTATTTACAATGGAGATCTCCTCGCGATCCACTTAATCTAGGCATGGATGATATACCCACGCTATGCAGCACTGGCAAATCTCACAACGAGGGACGCCTTCGGCGAATCCGTATCACGCTTGGCCAGATTGATGTAGATGGGGTCCTCTCAACGACAACTTTCTCGCCCAGACCCAGTGAATCTTGACGAAGAGCGAAACCAGCATTTCATTAGATAACACAAAAGACTCGAAGAAAACCATATCGCAACCTCCAATGTTCCCAATACGATCAAACGTGCAGTTTGGTGGTGTACACATAGAAAAGATCGCCCACCAGCACGACATTGACCGGTGGACAGTTATTTCAACCAAACGGAACCACGACGTGAGCGAACGCTAATAATGGTCACTGCAACCTCTCCAGCGCTCATCTCAGCCTTCACATTGGTGTGTAACATCTTCCTCATACGAGATGGGTTTTCCATCGTGCCTGCTACGTGGTAGGTTTAGTGAGACGTCCCCACCGCCGTATAATATCCCTCCAGGAGATGAAACTTCCTGGTCATTCTCTCATCCCAAAAGATTCACTCACCATCTGAGACGTTGGGATGGCAGTCTACGTTAGTGCTGAAACACAAACAGCTCTAAACAGTGACCAAGAACTGCTTTCACTTGGAGAGACGAATATATATGCTAGGACACCTTACTCATCACATGTAATTATCGGCGTCGTGTGTTTTGCTCCATCCGCACCCGCAGAATAGAATGAAAGAATGCACAGTGCCATAAGTCAGGCCACCGCAACCATCACATATCGCGCAATCGTTCTAGACGAATCCAACCTCCCGCACACAGATCGTTCCGCTGGACCAACGTTCGTCACTGCAACCACTGAGTTCTACAATCTCATGCAGGAATTGGGACTTACCAAACAAGCCAATCAACCCACGAGGTGGACAGAAGGTCAAAACCATTTCGGCTGGACACAGTATTAACCACACGGTGGATATAACTGGAGTGGTTGTTTCATTAAGTGCAAGTGACCATGCCACAACCAGTTCCCCGCAATAAATGGTGTCACTATCACCTGCCCCTTATTATTGGTTCGACGCAATTTCAGAGCAGCCAACTTCGGGAAGTGTGGAGACACTTATATCAAGCCAACTGAACACCACCTGACCATTTTAGAGCGCTTTACGAATATATAGAGCATATTATATAACACCCGAATGCCACATTTCACGCTTCACGTCTTACCTACAAGTCGTCTCGGCTTAAACGATCAACTGGGCGTGTAACGAAAGAGAAGTGGCTCATACGGGATGCATTTCTCCTTGAAGGAGATGAGGTCTCACACCTGGTTTATGAATATTTTCGTAACCAGTAAACAGGAGCCGTATGCGCCGATCTCAGGGTTCGCAAAATGCTGTTTGCTAGATCCATTGCTGACTGTGCTAAATATTCTTCGGGCATATGTTTTCCTTGACCATGTCGAAAGCTGCTACCTCCTCTCTCATGAAACTTTCAGGACACTCTACCTATAGTTCTGAGGCAGTAGAGGTAGTAAGTGTTTAGTGTGCGTCTGTCTTCACCAACCCGGGCCAAGGTTTTTTCTTCCGATCCCCCCTCGGATTCATCTCCCAACGCTAAGTTAATCCTGCTATGCGGTTATGAGTGCTCGAAGTTTGCTGAGATATCCCCAATCATGTCGAGAGAGTCTACGAATAAACAAGCGGAAATGCCTGCTCATTTGTTCCAATACTCGTGTTTCACTGTTTATATTCGAGCTCTTTGGAAGCACAACATCATCCCACCCATGTACAAGGGTGGGGATTGAATGAATGCCAGTATCCTCAGAACGATTGCTCTACTAGCAAACATGTCAAAGTTGTTGGAGAGCACAGTAGACGATTTCTTATGGTACCATGTAAATAATCACTTGCTGTTGGCGCTGCAGCAGCACGACTCCAGAAAGTGCCACTTATGTCCGACCAATATACGGATTGCCACTGACTTGGAGACAAAAGTTGGCGAAGAACTCCTTCCAGCTGATGATGAATTCTCAGATTTCACGAGGACGTTTAATGGAGCGGAACACTGTTTACTGTTTGACAAACTGAATAATGTGGGCTTATGCAGCAAGGCTTGCCTCTGGTTCCTGTAATACCTATCCTGTCGCATGTACACAGTTAGAGTCAATCGTGACCTACCAGGGTCACTCAATGTCACAAATGGTGCACATCAATGCTCTATACTGGGTCCCACATTAGTTCTAGTCTATTTTAACTCTCACGTTGTGGAGTATGCTGACAATATAAAACATACACGCGTTCTACGCAGCGTTGAAGGCACAGAAGTGTTCAAAAACCGCTCGATGTTCTGCACCTGTGACCGGTAGAAAATCTGCTACCCCTCAACGCATCCAAATTGAAGGCTTTTCACGTTCGTGATCATAGCACTAGAACTTATCGCATTGGCCAGGAGTGCGACATAGGTACTGTTATTTTATCAGACCTATCCACATTATGTTGCTGTCAAAGAAAGCAATGCTCAGTAGGGCTCACGTGAGTCTCCCATTGGCTATCTCTTTACGCATCTATAGCAGCCTGGTAGGCCCACTGCTGGAAGTCAACATTCGGGTGTGTACATCGTGTTGGTAGAAACACGCAACTACTCTTGAGACTATCCAGAGACGGGCCGCTGAAATGGTCGAGGGTTTATCCTTCTTGTCGTATGAGCACTTCCTGTGGGACATAGAACTGTTCTTCCCGGTCTACAGGCACTGAGAGACGACCTTATACTAGCACGGCATAACCTGTGTTCGCCGAGTCACCCCAAAAATTCTTTTCATACTCGCCAACACAGTGAGTGTCAATAATCATAAGGAAAAGTATTCCATGATACATAACAACTACTTACCTAGACGGCATAGTTTTGCCGTTCGAGTTATTTCGACATAGATTACATTACCGACCACGATTGCCCTGGCACCGTCAACCGATCCATTCAGGAGGCGGCTGGATGGCTGAGTTGATCCAAGATGACCGTTGGCACGCAGCCACACATGACCTCATGTACATTCGTTGCTGTCACTTCCTTCCTCCCCGTCTGTCTAATCTTGTCTG
Source organism: Paragonimus westermani (assembly GCA_008508345.1). Classification (NCBI taxonomy): domain Eukaryota; kingdom Metazoa; phylum Platyhelminthes; class Trematoda; order Plagiorchiida; family Troglotrematidae; genus Paragonimus; species Paragonimus westermani. Next base: position 17,350 of record QNGE01006739.1, read on the forward strand.
AGTTCACCTTTTTCCGTATAGTCTTCATTTTCCTTGTTTAACAAAAAACCATGCAACGCCCTTAGGTGCTCGACTGCTGTTGGCTGTTCCAGCATTCAACATATCGCATATACCCTCATCAGTTTAACAGTTCACCTTTTCGGACCAGAAGGACAAAAGTTTGACTGTTTGGTCGAGATCGGATGTGCGGTGGAACCGCAAACCCCGAGTTACTCATACTCACCGAAATACCTTCAGGAGGGACACTACATAATACTACACTTCTAGTTCCGCAAGAAACCAGTGAATTTATTGGAAAGTTCAGGTACTTAATTTGTGTACATTTGCACAGCTCATTTGTGAAAAGCAAAATAACGCAGTTTTCAAAAACTGGATTAGAAAGATCATCAAAGTTGAGGAAAGCGAAAAATGAACCGAAAGTCAGCTCATTATGGTTGGTTTCAGGTGTCTAAATCGACTTATACTACCCACTTTCTAAGTCAAAAGCCTGCTCAATCATGATTATAGATTTGTAGATGTAGTTGAATATGACTCTTTGGCTGAGCAGTAAACCAATAGCAGCCGCGTTTAACTTCAACAGGGATGCGTGGAACTGGTTGTACGATCCTGTCACTGGAAACCACAATGGTCCGGAACATAGAAACCCGAAATGTGGAAAGCGTCAGTGCATGTTACACTTCGCTTTCACAGCTACTGCCCAGTTATTGGGCGGATATTAGGGATAAACATGGCTCATTCAAATAGACTTACTCGAATCATATCATACTTAAAATTTCTTCATGATCCTTGGTATCATACTTGTGTGGGAATCTGTTATTAAGGTGGTCTTTTAACTGAATTTTTTGTAGCTGATGCTATTGCGCGTACGTTTTGTCGTGAAACATCTCGTTCTTAATCCACATTGTTTTCGTGCTAAGCGGAAACGACATGGGACACACTTTTGGTTGCGTTCACGAAAGCGGTCTCTTAGAATGTTATAAAAACAGTTTGGTATGTGGTCTACGTTATACTGACAGAATCTTACTGTGCAAGTGTAGGTTAAACATGAGGACCGCAAAAGCATTTTGTGTGATATAGGGAAATACGTCTTAAACAGGTACACTCGGCTTCTGTGCATAGCACTCCGCGAATAATTGCTGCGTGTCACACCGTTTAACAATAGTTGTACTGAATCACCTGCAGTATTTAATAAGTTTACCAAAAAAACGTTGATTGATCATCAACAAGCGCTGGAGCAGTCATTGTTTTGCATTTGAATTCTAATCGTCCACACTTTCTAGTTGCTTACCGTAGGCCACACATCCAACAATGGCTGAGTCAGGAGTTGGGAGAATAAAAATTTATCATATATATTGCGAGAACAACTCAGAAGCTTGGGCATTTTGCAGAAGGTTGTCCTTCTGGGTACTCACATGAAGTTGGTTGTTACTTTCTGATTATACGTGGTACAAATGTACAAGTTAAATTCAGTGATCATTCGTGAGTGTATCAGTGGTATGCATAATTTTGTTAATTTCAGTGTTTGATAAGGCATATAAAGGTAATTGATGATTTCGTAACGGTTGTACATTAGAGGTCTTATACAGACTTTGCACACGTGATACTCATAGCTTAATAAAACTGATCCACGAAGAATTGCTGAAGCAAAAACTATGTGGTTGAACATTTTGCTTTCTTCACAACAGTGAAAGACCATAACGCTTTCCGCCTATTTCAGCCTACAAGAAAATCATGAGAGGTGAGGCAAGCTGAAAGCAAACCTGTGTTTGATGGACCATAATTATAATAAGAAATGTACTCGTATATTATATCAGCCATGGGTAGTGCTGCGGATTTCATATCTTCATAGGAAACGTGAACTGCGGCTGGAATCGAAAATTGGTAGAATCGGCATATCTCGAATTAGGATGCCGACAAGTGAAATTCCAGATCTTCTGGCGTGATTTTGCAGCGCAGGCGGCAGGATGCTCCTGGCGTTTGACCCTTGTCAGAATCCGGGTTCTTTTGTAAACAGGTCCCACATGTAATAGGGAGTCTCGCGTACTACTTATATGAGATACGAATCCAACGCTCACCGATGGCGATGGTTGAATCGATCGTTAACTGTTTGACAACAGTTGTTAGAGTAGTCTAGTCACTGAATCAAATCCTGGGTTCCGTAAGATGAATGATGCACCAAACGTTGGTATCGCTCCCAGGCAGGAATTTGTAAGATTAAACCTGCTCGATGGGGCAGGCAATACAAATTTGGTCCGTACTACGAACATGCGACTATGTAAACTATCAGGAAACCAAAGTCTTGATAACAGTGATGCGTGTGCTGCTTGCAGTTTCAGATTGCTTCCAAGGGGTTTTATTACTTCGGGAAAACAGATTGATCGAACTAAATTGCCCTACCCTGTTGAAGTCCAACAACAGATCATTTTCAAATGTATACCGTGTGAACGCATTTTCCAGCCCAACTGTTATGCCTCTACTCATATTGGGTTCACTCACTATTTGAATGGCGTTGGTACCCGAGGTGGTATATTGTGTTTCATGATAGCTGCGCGACCTGAGTGCTACCATCACTGACGAATTGAACACGCTAGCTCTTCAATTTGAAGTTGAATATTTGCTGTACGCAGTGTCCTCTTAGTTGACTTCAATACTTCTTTTCTATCTCAAGTGAATAGATTTAACAGCATATATTTGCTACAACCGTTGATTGATTAGTTCACACATCTTAACTGTGTAGTAACAGGCATTGTTGGTCAACGTTTCCCAAATCAGTTCAACTAGGCTGTTCATGAAACAGTCGTATGGGTGCATGTCCATCCAGTTATGATAGTAAAGGGAATCACGTGACTGCCGCCAGCCAGTTGCAATGAATCACCAATCAGGCACCGGTAACGACTTCAGCTCGTTGTACTAAGCACAACATATAAACATCCGCAGCTGATGAGCGTACAGTGCAATGCAAGCCAAGCGGACTTCTTGTTGAAGTCGAACACATAGGTCAGGTTTGTTTCCACACTACACATTTTCCAGTGGCATATCTCAATAGTTTATTCGAAGCTGACGTTAAAACTCTGCCTAACTTGGGAATCACTTGGATATATCGATCTATTCATCCATGTAAAACCTAAGATTCACTAACCTGATGCCTTGATCTACACACGGACAAAGTGAGTATAGCCAACATGTGCGAGCCCGTGTCATCATAAATCAATACTGGGATCTCTATGGGTTTACTACTTAGTCGAAAATGCAAATCACATATGGCGAAATGTGGATGCCTCGGAAAGGGGAGATTTTGAGTTGCACTCGTTCGAAGCAGTGGACGTTAACTTCTGATAGGTACAGTTTGCCATTAATATATGACTGATCTCTGAACTGACAAACGTTCACTGACGTCTAATTATTGGCTGACAATGGTTTTACAAAAAGTGCAGCCGTTTTGATATTGTTGAGTCATTAGTTGTGTTTGCTTGGTGTATTCTTGGTTGATGTCACCAACGAATTTCCACAATAACTTGTGGGAATCTGTCTAACATTGTACGACGCGACTATTATTTGAAAGCTAGCTACTCAGCTATCAGTAACTGAAGTAATGCGATCAACATGATATTCTAATCTGATCTATAACGATGGAAGCCAGATTTGAACAGTATGTAAATAGTACCGAGTGTCAGTATGTTCACGGTCCTCGTCAGAACAATGATGAGAAATGCGCGTTCTCTGAATTCCCTGAATAACGCATGTATGATATTGGAATGTTTGTATGCGATCAAAGGCTGATCGGAGGGTGATCGCTTGACCATTTTTTAGATTGCGCTTAGTATTTTGTACGGGTAAAGTAATGAGGATTTACACGTTCCCATCTCAGGTCCTGCGACGTTAAGTAAGTGAAATTTGTCGTGCAGAATTATTAGTTAAATTGTTAACATTGGTTTGAACATTCGATTATCCAGCATGTAAATTCTTCCTAATCTGACTGATTGCGGCGTATGGATCGCTTATACTTGATCGCAGATCTCGCAAGCCCGCAGATATTTCCGCTGGCCCCTTTCGATAAAACCTAATCATCTACAGTGAACTTCACTGTGAACCAGATCAAAAGTGTGTATTCTCGTCAAAGCCGGGATTTGAACTCAGACCACGCATGCATGGGGCAACCGTTTTGTCACAACATCTTTGTCATGATATTTTGCTTACTTCTGAATATTTGGAGATTCTTGATCAAAAAAGTTGAACAACACACAGCTGATCAAGAAGTGAAGCAGATGTGGGTTCGGATTTCTTTAGAGTTTATCAGTTGCGTTTTATTTGCAACTTTCATGCTTAGAACTCCGGACACGCTTTTATGAGGCAACCCTGATATCATATTGTGTGCGACTTACGTTTAACAGTTGAATGCTGGGCCACTTCCGTTTGTGATTGGTCTTCCGCTTACCCCACCATTCTAGTGGGATACATGATCAGCGTCTTTAGCTGCAATCGGTAACTACACGATAAGGTCTTCAAGGACAGGTGATAACTTAGGTCGGTGATGAACGAGGTTACGTGATGAGAGGGTGACAAGATTTAAACTATCGGTTTTGGAATGAAATGTGAACTTGTTAGATAATTGAAAATGTCGAACTCGATGGCAGCGTTGCTGTTCATGGCGGGTCCACCATAGTAATATCACTTTGTTTTCCGGTAACATCAGCAATCGGTCATCATTTTATACACCTGTCATCCAGCTTTTTGACTTATTCGATAAATGAAAGGTGTCTTATTTCTAAGTTTGTTAGTGAATAGCTCAAAAATTGGTTGTTTCGAATTTATAACAGCCAGTTTAATCATCTCTGATAAAATGTACACTTTTTCCATCGTAATCAGCTAAGATGAAAAACGCGGTGTTTCGTAAGTATGAAAACGATACCTTCAACCGGGCAACATATCCGTGTCCTATAATCATTTTGCACAAAATAATCTTGCATAGTACAAACTCATTTATGGAACCCTCTCAAACTGATGGCGGGCTCAATTAATGTTATTTCTCCCACCTAATCAACTGGAAACGTGCTGTTGGAAACACTTAATCACTAACAATATTTACACAGTAGCTGACTCTATGCCATGTAACGCGAAGGATCACAGCCTTACCCTCAAATTCCTTAAATTATTGTCCATACGTTTATTATTTCTGACATTTGTTGCACAACATTCTGAGTCACATCATTTTCATCCAACCTATGACTAATTTGTTTCTCATACCAACTAATATTGGAACCGACATCCAACTACTGGAAAAGCGTGCCCCTCATACTTTTGTTCTAATGACCAATCTGATCGGTACCTCTACCAAGTAAGAAGGAGAGCCTCTCTATACGATTCTACGGGATACACTAATGCTATAATTCCATCAAACATGATTTTCTTTCATTGTTCTTTAAGACGATTAGTTACTAAGTAACTGTATTGTGACAGATGTTGTGCATTCTATACTTCCACTACTGACAAAACACGGTTGTCACATTCACCTTGAATGTTCATACATTCACTTGCCGAAGAAGGCAAGGGAATGAAAGCGCTTTCTTGATGGAGCTAGTCAGAAATGCACATACTTGCCAGAGCTAAGATTTACACTCTTGTCTTTTGATAGGTTGACTGCGCTGAGTGGGTATGCAGAGCTGAAAAGCGATGGCCAAAGAAAAGCTTCAACCAGGTGCTACTTGTTGAAAACTCAACTTGCATGCGAAAGTTGAGGTCAATTTTCCGGGGATTTCAGACGAGAATTCAGACACATCACTGATCTTCAGTGAGAACAGGGTGATTACAGCCGTTATTTTGCATGAAGCAATCCCAGCATATGTTGCGCAAAGACAGAAGTAAATTGTCGGCTTCACGCAATGGCTGATGTACGGAGTTCCTAGCTCACCGCCAATTCGTAGGTCAGGTTTCGCCCCAAAAATGCCTTCACAAATTGAACAACAGCATGCGTACACTGAAATCAACTAGTTCTAACGAGTGTCTGCATTTGCAGTAACGAACTGTATATTTTCAAGCGACCGCGGTAATATAATATATCCTTTAGTGACAATGGCACTCAGTGAGCTTATAAATATATCGTCTCCGGATGAATTGCGTTTGTAGCAGTTGAGCATTTACACCATTTCTAGATCACGACACCACAACGGACGTAATTGTTCACTGATAATAGGTTTCAGATGGTACACATTGTGTGTAGTTTATCGGTGGATGTGTTAAAAACTATTAACGAGTTGCAGCTAATCAACTGTGGTTTAATTTGTTTTACGTATTAGCAGTAAGGTGAGAGAGGTTAAAGTAATCGATGCAGTGCAACAGAAACAACAAAGCGTACGAACTCAAGAGATTCGCTCACCTTAATATAGCAGCAAATCATCCACATTAGTGCGTTTACTTAAATTGGTATATTCCCCATCTGGATGTTTTTAGTTCAATATTTATCCTAGGAATATTGGCACACAATTTCGACAACTGGCAAAAAGTGATTTTGCGAAGCTAGGCTATTCACGCAATTCAGATGACCAATGAAACGAATCAATATTGAACTTATTTTGTCTCATCCAATAGGAAGACAGGCCATTCCTAAAGGTGAGTAAGCGGAATTCTTGTTTTCTGTTTATAGAACATAACGGCAAAGGCGATTGCAGTAGGTTTTGGTGGAACCATCCGGGTGAATTTTAGCAATCATCCTAGCAGAATACTCCGGACAGTGCCACTAAAACTATACATATAATGAGTTGTCCCTGCCAGAATATGTTGAACACTTTAGTTTGTGTGCAATTCGCTGAATTATCAAAAAACTGGTAATAACTTGGAAGTTTGGTAGATGACGTGACATATGTTTTCACAGGCTACGGAAATCATTTCGCTTATGCTATTGTGTCACGATTCCACACGACTTGCCTTGTTGTGCATGCTATCGCCCAAACCAATCACATATCACCAATGTCAGTCCGCTTCATGACAGAATAACTAACATTACTCCAGCCTCGAACAGTTGAAACTTTGAAACCAGTGGAACTTATTTTGGTAATGTTTCGTTTTGGAACCGCCTGGAACTAGTCAATATGTCGTTCATTTTCAATTAAAAATTTAGATGCATAGTGAGGAAGGTTAATGCACTTGTCAAGTCTTCAGAATGATGCTAACAGAAGACATTTACCCGTGATACTGAGTTTGGTGACGTGAGACGATAAGGTGGTATTTGGAGGTGCACTTTATTATAGTCGTTTCTTCTAACTGTAGTGGGTGTTAATAGCGAATGATACTGGACTATGCACGTCATATATACATTGTTTGTATCACAATAACCTATCCATACGAATAATAAAATGCCTGAGGGCTGGATATCATATATTGGCTTATTGCAAGAAATCTTGAGAAAGGAGTTAACCTCGTGCCGTCTACTGCTGGGTGGTTGCGAACAACGCGAAGGTTAGTGATATTAACTTGACCATAAACAGGACCTCCCATTACGGGGGATTTATAAACTAGCACTGATCAGAACGAAGTGATAACAGCATAAAGGCTGATTAGTTACAGTACACGTAGATCTGCGATAACGTTTAGTGGGATATCCAAAGTGGAACACGTCGCTTGTCAGATCGGAATATTTAAAGCCGTTAACAATGACTAATCATTAGCTATTGGTTCTGGTCTTCATAAAGTACATTGGTAATTTAGGGCTTTTGCATATCCCTCCTTCACTACTATCAGAACAGTACACATGAATGGGGTAAACACTGGATAAGACCAATCCGAAATTAATCTGCAAAAATGTCGTTCAAAAAAGGCCACAGCGTTATTTTTGGGAAGGCGGCTTGAAAATATCGCTTATGTAAACAATCAAGGTGACGGCGCACAGCAGCAAATTATTCAGCGACACACTCGTGCTACAGGCACGATCACAGCACTCGGGGAAAGCCAATGTTCAGACTATAGAAACGTTCAATCAGGAACATTTACGGACTGTAAGATGGCGAATATGGGGTGATGCAGATCACTAAACAACGTCCGTGAAAAATTTAGGAGCATAAACTTGTGAGCCTAGGGGAGGGCCAAACGGAACCTAGCGCTATATTACCGTAGAATGTGTTGGCTTGGTGCAATAATCCCAGTAACTAGGGACAATCAACAAAGTTTATTACCTACATCAGTATTGATTTCTCATTTGAAAAATGCTCAAATGAATATTCAGTATGACTGACTACCCAAGTCGGTAAAACTTAGAGCAAATTTCGCAAAGATATCGTGTAGCACATTTGAGTTTGTTTCGGAAATAAGGTTGGATTTAATGGTTGTACCCAACGGAACACGATTTTAACACCAATTTACAAGCAAGTTGCACTATCAGCTGTTAGTTAATGGTTAAGCTTCCGACCCACTAGTAGGCGACATGTGGTATTCGCGCAGTATGAAGAACCAGATATTGCCACTGGTTCCCTACTGTTAATAAATGGTAACCCGCCGTGTGTGTACGAAACATCAGTTATGCTACGAAATGACCACATTTTTTATTCAAAACTGATCATCCGCCTTTGTTTTATTCAAACTTGCGTTGATGCGTGAAATTTTGTCAGCTTGTTTCCGAGAGTTCATCTTATATTGCGTGTGCTACCAACGTATCTCACGAAACAGCAGGTAGTGAATAGAATTCATTAATATTCGTGTAGTGCATTGATCAAAACGTAAAATTCCCAGTAATGCATTGTTTGTTTTGCTGAGCTTCAGAACTGTGATTGTTAATTCTTGGACAATTGCATTTCAAAACTAGTTGTTCATGTGCTCAGTTACATTTGGATTCCGGTCTGAAGATATTGATAAGTCAATATGAAATGTAGTAAACTACTTCGTACAAGCGGACACGTTGCGAACCTTGCCGCTATGCTCAATACATAAAATGAACGTTCCTGATTTAGATTTCAAGGATTNTAATAAATGGTAACCCGCCGTGTGTGTACGAAACATCTGTTATGCTACGAAGTGACCACATTTTTTATTCAAAACTGATCATCCGCCTTTGTTTTATTCAAACTTGCGTTGATGCGTGAAATTTTGTCAGCTTGTTTCCGAGAGTTCATCTTATATTGCGTGTGCTACCAACGTATCTCACGAAACAGCAGGTAGTGAATAGAATTCATTAATATACGTGTAATGCATTAATAAAAACGTAAAATTCCCAGTAATGCATTGTTTGTTTTGCTGAGCTTCAGAACTGTGATTGTTAATTCTTGGACAATTGCATTTCAAAACTAGTTGTTCATGTGCTCAGTTACATTTGGATTCCGGTCTGAAGATATTGATAAGTCAATATGAAATGTAGTAAACTACTTCGTACAAGCGGACACGTTGCGAACCTTGCCGCTATGCTCAATACATAAAATGAACGTTCCTGATTTAGATTTCAAGGATTGAGTGTGTGTGGTGAGGTGTCAAAACGGATGTTAATGTTTCTGCCGAAAAATAGTTGCCTAGAGAGTCTACCAGGAACAAGGGATTGTTGATACCCAAATATAAGTGTTGAATAATTTACAAAAACTAATGTGTTATCTGCAAAGTTTGAGTGCATATTTGAAGAATGTGTGAACACGATCGATGCCTTCGCCTTAATGCAATACACTGTAAGGCTAGACAGCATTGGCGAGTCGATTGAACACGTTATAAGTCGATCGATTCAGCGGTGAAGTATATGGACAGAGGAATAAGTTACAACTTTAGTTACTTTGTAAGTACCTGAAAATTGGTGTTCATTCCTGTTACGAAGAACCTAAGAGCTTTCTTCGACAAAGCGAGTTGAAATATATTTAGGAACTCACGCAATTTTTCAGTCCGACTTAGTTGTCTTTGTTGAGAATCTCATTAGGATGATCTCGTTATGGTGTATTATCCAACGAGAACGTTGAGGATATCAGTACCACGCACGCTTAGCACGGAAGCACTCGTGATTGTTTGGTCCAAAGATTGACGCGAACCTCACTCGAGGCATAAACGTTCGTTAGCAGGCAGTGCTGAAACTCATATTTTTATTGTGGAATATATGGCAATAAGTAAACGTGTAGAAATTTAGAGATAGAATAACATTACTTCTGGTTGTCGCTCTCTTTCTTGGTCCAGACAATTGCTGAAAATCATAAAATTTTCCTCGTCGGTTGGCGTGTTGTAGTTTCAAAGGTATTCAATCAGCACAAATGACGTCAACGTCTCGCACTTTGTCACACTTGATGTGATTGCGGTAAGCATTGCATGGTATATGGGATAAGTACATACCATATAGGTGTCACGAGATGCACTTTAGAAAGGAGAGAACAAATATTTGTAACATGCGGATTACGAGACTGTGGACAGTCTTACAACTCTCGATGGCGAGGGATGCAACCGTACGCTTGCTCTCTCAATGCTTTCTTGCACTTCAAGAGGGAATCGGAATGGTCCGTTATTATACTCTTTTGTGCAACCGGTATTGGGTAGGAGGTAAACGTGTTATGGCTTGAGAGCGAAATAGTACTGAACGGAAGTATTTCAGTAATCTTGGTCAGAAACGGAAATCCATTCATTATTTCTCTTCCGATGAAGTCAGCATGATCAGATACACATATCGGCAGGCTGACACGAGATCAGCTTTTGGGGTTAACGTCAATTTGTAATGAAAAACTAACCGTAATTTTCCCCTAATGATGTAAAAATGACCAATTATTGACGTTAACATTTATGGTGCTGTAGAAGATTAAGACGGAAGCCTACCCTGAATGACAAGATAATTAGAATGGTGGCTACTTCGGCTTCATGGTTTTCTCTCCATTTAGGTTGAAAACTAATGCATCTATTGCCGTGGTCATTTCCTTGTTAATTCATATTGAATACAGCCGTCGGCCTAGATGTTACACAACTTCATGTCGTGTTCGTTGAAGTGCACAGCTGATTTCACCTTCTGAGTTAACAGGGATCTAGGAGGACCAGTTCAGCAGCAGTGGTCTGAAAACACGTCGAAGCTCGTCTTAATAGAACAGACTCATTCTTTCCGAAGGCATAGTATTGTGAAATGCATGTGATAGGAAGTAGTTGTTGAAATAAATAACACAGTGTGCCAGAAAACGGACATACGTTTTTCGTTGACTTGTCAGGCATGGAGTATCAAAAACCGCCGAAGAGTGCATGCGGTTGTGAGTTCGTTCCTTCACTTGAACACCAACGGCACTAATGCAGTGAAAAAATCCACGAAGGAATCTTCGATGGCCTTATCGTATGTCACGCTGCTTTAAAGTGATTATAAATGCAACCTAGGAGGCTTGAACATTTTTAGTGTAATACATGCGAGAAATATGTAAACATGTCGATGAAAGTAAACTCATCAACTGTGAACCA
>QNGE01006740.1:0-28726 GCA_008508345.1 Paragonimus westermani
TGTGTAGATCACATTTTCACTCTTCGTCAAATTCTGAAGCGGTGCTCATATCTGAACCCTGCGTGATTTTTCATCAAACGTTCTTTCCATACTCAGTCTTATATGAAATTTGGGATGATTGAACTCACTACACCGTGACACCACTCGGCGTCTAGCATTCGTTTTTTCAGGTATGTACTACTTTCTAGTCCAGTGTTATTTTCCGTTTATTTTGGGCAACATCACGGAAAATGGATGTCCGAGGACTGTCGTCTTCGTTTTCTGAAAACTACTAACTTCCGTGAACGTTATTGTCATTCTAAGCTACACAAGTTTACCGACACCACATTTACACGCACCACAGCATAATTCCAGTCATGACATGTTGGCAGTTCTCATTGTGGTTGACGACGGATGTGAATATCATCGGTCAATATTTGGCTGTTTCTAGATTCCGTTGACAGCTGTTAGTACGACAACTAATTTTTAACTCCGCCAACATCCAATTTTTGCGCAATTTAGGACCATAGCCAATCCCCTTGCAATAGTTCAACTACAAATCACTCACTAAACTTTGCACTGATGAATGTTTATTCCACCATTGTCGGTCAGTGTTCCTGAAAATACCAGACGTTACTAGCGCCGAGCTGTCTGTTCTGTGGTGGTTCAGTTCGTCACTCTCAATTTTTGGATTACGAATTTCCACTGCGGTGCTCCACGTTTACCCCAACACTCACTGTCGGGACGGTCCGAGGATGATGCTAGCCGTGTCCCGAATGTAGGCAGCGCCACGCAAACATGTTTTTTGTACATTCCTGCCCATTTGTTCAATGGTGTTACCAACTCCTCACTTGTCTGGGACAAAATATTATCGTATAAGTTACACCTCTCCTCGCCATTATTGTGTTTCCAGGTCGAAATGAGTCGGAAGTAGTCATTCGGACGAGAATAATCTCCCTTCAGACCTTCGTAGAATGTTGAAACGCGTTTTTAGGGAGAATATAGAGGTTCTGTTGGATGTAATAATGACGATCGCTTACATCCTTCCTTCGGATATCAAAAATGTTCAGCTTCTTCCGACAATCTCATTGCCTTGGTTTTCGTGGTTGACTTTAGTTGTAGAGATGTTCTCATCGGAGTTTTCAAGGTTGAATGTGCGCTTCCATTTTGCGCAGTTTTGAGGTATACGTGAACATTTAGTTCTCGGTCGCATTGCGTCTGCATTACACATTGCGCTAGATATAGAAGTGATCTACAACCAAAGCCATACTACCACGTTTTTGGGTTACTTACCTGTCCGAATTTCACACCCAATTTTCTTCCTCAGCATATCAGACGGGAATATCAGTCCTTATAACCACCACACACGACGTTGTCTAAGGGTTGTTTCCCTGTACCATCCAACTGGAATGGTGGGAAAGTTGGTGGTATTTCCTACACCATCAGTGATTACCTACGTATTGCCTTGATTTTTTACTCGTTCTCTGAGTATAACATGCCATTCGTGGGTAATCCAAAGCTCACTTATATGGCTGCCATTTAACCTTTCTTAAGTTGGTTATTACTTCGACAATAATATTGATTCTCACCCCTAAAATTTCAGTCACAAAAGTTTAATCTTCGTATCCCGGATACTTTTGATTTTAAAGAGAGTTTGTTGGTATTTTCTCCACCAACAGACTTTACTGACAGTTATCAGTTTTCCAATTTCTCGCTACGTTCCTCATAATTCCACAGTCTCTGACTTGACAATACACTATTCATCCAGGCGCTATTGGATATTGCGAGTGCCGTTTGATTCCCCTGGTGCTGAAAGAATGTCACATCGAGGTGTACTTCAGCGGAATTGCGAAAGATGAAAGGATCTGCCTTGAACTTCCCAACTATAAGTTTGCCATGAGTTCCATCTTGTGTTTCTTGGAAGTGCTGCGCATAGCTTAGGTCGACTGAATGGGAACTCACACAGCATAATTACAGGACGTGCACAATCCACGTCAACTAGAAGGAGCATAAATACTTCGTCTTCGCGTCCCAGTTTTACATTAAAACACGCCCCGGGCGCGCGATCAAATTCGGCTCACTTTGTCCCCTGACCTTTTCATTCTCGACAGTCCAGCTGACATGGATTCTTTCTCAGTAATGTTAAGTATGTCTTGAGCTACCGTGGCCTATCACGCTATGTTGCACTGTTTTTATCTGAATTTTTTTCGCTTTCACTTTAATTTCCGCGTAAATGTTGAAATGGTCCACGTGTATTCCGTTTTCTAAGGGAATTAACGCAAAAGACCACGCCCTCCAGTGTTTTGGTTGTGACGCTGGGTTCCACACTTCTTCGACTCGGCGTCTCTCTGGAATAGTACGTAGTTTTCATTGCGGAAAATCTGGACTATATATAATCGAAGTGCAATAAATGTAGATCCCCTGGGTGACTGTTTCATAACAAACTAGACACTACTAGTAATTCTGTCCCCCCTGTTAGCGTAACCGCTGCGCCAGATAACTGGATCCCTAACCATAGCAAGCATCTCCCAACACGACAATTAGCAATCGATCCCGAATGTAAGGCAATCACTTCAAAAGAGGGGCCTGCGTTAGTTGACGTGGGTTCGGCGGAGGATGTTAGCAGCCGTTGTGAAACATATTTTCGAAGTTGTCGCGGCAAGTGTTAGGCGTTCTCAAAGGCACAGCGCAGCAAGTTCGTGGGTTTCAGGTGCGTGATGTGACCTTCAGGATCGCCTTCTAACAGGTGATCCAGAACGTGGCCTAAAGGGGTTGAGGACTGCATATTTATCATCAATAACGTCATCACTGTTGGAAATTTCGAGCCCGATTACTTGTGAGCCAGGGGTGCTTAAGTGTCCTCACAGGCTTCATTTGAAATACTAATGGTCTCGGTACCGTTCACCGTTAAGGGCCTCAAAACTTTTTGGTCAGCTTCTTAGCTTTCTCTGGGCTGTCTGAAAGGTACTCCTTTTATCGGTGAAGTGATTGTAGCTAATCAGGTGAGCAACATGTAACGTCCGTTTGGACTTTCATTCCACACACCGCCTACTTCCACCTCTTTGTGAGTAGTATGTTTGATGAAATGATTGTGGCCGCATGAAGGTCGCCTGGCCGTCATCTTGAATTTGGACATTTTCTGTTTGTGCTCGACCACCGACGGTCGTAAACTCTCCCGGGATGCACCATTTCGAATGTATGTGACATTTCATATTCATTCATCTGTCTATTCATGTGCATTTGCTGATATCCATGTATTTTCTATCATAGAAACCTTACCGAGCTGTTTGCGGTCGTTATCTGTTTGATTTGACCTCGGGGTGTTAAGTTCTAGTGGTACCCAGCTGACCTCTGAAGTGAAACGCAGAGCAGACTCTACAAATTTGTTCGAACGATGTTCCAGCGAACAGAAGACCTCTACCAGCCAGAACTCTCTCAGTATTCAACAGCCGGCACTTCATCTGCCGAGTCCCTGATGGGACAGTTGCACAGAGACAAATAGTTGGAAGTAGAGCTGGCGGAACTCTGCATGCAGGAAATGGAGAAAGGGATAGAACTTCAAAGAATGTTACAACAGCGAACGACGTTGAACAGGGATGGATACGAACGTAAATGTCTAGGTGATCTATTATCATCCATTTATACCCCAGCCTCCAACCGCGCGACTGAACGTCAAACAGACTTACTCAGGAGAGAAATACAGCGGTTTGCTGGCAACCTTAATTCATACTGATCCGTCATTAAAGCATTTGAATCAGGCGTCGAGAACAGGACGAGTGATAACCAAGCCAGACTGGAATACCTCATACAGTATTGTGGTGTGCCTGCAAAAGCCTCGATTCAACATTGCACCAATCTCGAAGAAAATCGGGGCTATTTAGTCGCCAGGGAAATTCTTCGTAAGCGGTCCAGACAAAACCACATGGTGGAAAGGGCGCACACTGATGAGCTTCTGGACGGCCCACTTCTAAAGGACAACGACTATGTGGCGCTGATACAGTTAGCTCAGCAGATGACAGTGTGTGAAGTAACACTTCGGCAGTTGAATTATGACTCCGACCTTAACTCAAGCAGAACGATCGAAACGATTGTTCGGAGGTTACCTTCCGAGTTACAGTTTAGATGGGCAGACGAGGCTGCGATAATAACTCGTCGTAATCGTGAACCGCAGTTTGCCGATCTGACTAGAATCATGGAGGAACGCGCCGACGCCGCTTCCATAAGATACGGTGAGCTGGCAATAAGCCTCAAACCTGAAATGTTTGACGGTCCCAGACCAATAAGGACATGATCAAACCCAGTTGGTGTCAGGAGGAACACCCATCTTGTGCAAAGTGACAGTTTGGCCATGAGTAACACGAAGGGTTCTTGCTTCCGTTGTTCTGTTTGCGAGAACAGTCAGTTCCCCAATCAGTGCCCATTATTTCTTAGTAAACCGATAGGGCAACGTCTTGAGATCGTGCGAACCAAGAAGTTATGCCTTCAGTGTTTGAAAGCAAACCGCGTGTCCAGAAATGCAGATAAACTAGGACTTGTAGAATCCAGGCATGTGGACGGAAACACCGCCAGCTACTGCACTCCGACTCGCCTGCTACTGTCGTTGAAAGGGCGTCCATCGTAACCAACCACCATGTAGTTGGATTTCACCCGCATGATACGCTTCGAACATCTACAGATAAACCCCAGGTTCGTTTAGCCATCATTCCTGTCACTTTACGTTATTGAGAGAATGCCATTCAAACTTGTGCATTTTTAGACAACGGGTCGGATAGTACTCTTATCGATGAGTTACTAGTTACCAAGACTGAAATGCAGGGAAGCCACGGGCAACTAAAATTATGCACGCTTAATAGAGAAACCACGTTTGAGTCGGTAGTTGTTCAGTTTGATATCGTTTCTGTTGATTCTGAGAGAGTCAGTGAAGACGTTGCCCAAATTACGTGCATTTTGTCCAAATGCACAACAGTTATTATTGTGGTCGCATTAGCGGGGTATGTCGTTCGGCTCATACTTGAATAACAATATCGGTGTATTGATCGGATGTGACGTCCCAGAAGCTCACTGGACCATCGATCAGCTAATAGGGAAGAAGAAAGAACCATATGCCATCAATGGGTCCAGTCGGTAGATCAGTCAGCGCCCGGACGGCATTGAACTTTGTGGGCATTGGAGCATTAAAAGACAACTTGGAAAAATTGTACCAGCAAGACTTTATGGATGCAGGCCCCGTAAAGTACAAAGAAATGTCTGTGGATGATCGTCAGGCTACTGGGATAATGGAGACTTCAATACGTTCAACTGACGGTCATTACGAGTTAGCCTTTCCGTGGCGCCCTGGATCCCTCCTGCCACTTGACAACAGGTCCATCGCCCTGAAACGTCTGCACATGTTACAGCAACGCCTTATGAAGTGTGGTGATTTGACACAGCGATATTCTCGCGTAATGGATGAGTACATCAGTCGGAGACATGCCGAGCTAGACCCTAGAGATGAGTCAGCTAGTTGTCTTTCAGTGATTCCAGCGATCTGTACACGGGTTCGGGGCTGGGGGCCCAATCTACCCGGATCCAGTCAGTTTGCTCGTTTTGATGTTCGGCAGTTTTTTTTGACCTGATAGGGATTCATCGAAAACGGGGTGTAGCACCGCTCTTGGGGGTTACAGAAAGTACCAAGAACACAGTAAAATAATAATCTAGCAGAACAGGATAAATTATTGAGTTAACGGTTTATTAAGTAGGTGAGAATCCAATAACACTTTGAAATGGTCTTTAGAAGAGCAGCTAACAATCTCTAGTGGTAGGTCGTTCCAGTAGTTGATAACCCTATATGAGAAGAACTGTTGTCTTAGGACTGAAAGTCCTGTTACCAAGAAAGGAGGTTATCCAGCAAAGAACTTCTCCTTGGATCCTATAGGCTTCTAGTTTATGCAACAGAGGACCGTGTGGGACACGGTCGAAGGCTTTGGCAAAGTCGAAGAAGACGGCATCCGAGGTATGACCATTGTCTTTGGCCTCTGTTAGGCTATCCATGAAGATTAACATATTAGTTATGCATGACCGCTCAGGAAGAAAGCCATGCTGGGTCGAAGAGAAGAGGTTATTTGAGAAGAAATGCTTAAAGATAGTGCGTTTTAACAGTCGCTCCATTATCTTGCATGGGATGCTGGTAAGGCTGATCGGTCGATAACTAG
Source organism: Paragonimus westermani (assembly GCA_008508345.1). Lineage (NCBI taxonomy): Eukaryota > Metazoa > Platyhelminthes > Trematoda > Plagiorchiida > Troglotrematidae > Paragonimus > Paragonimus westermani. The sequence continues at coordinate 6,171 of QNGE01006740.1, forward strand.
CAGGAGAATGACGATCGCCTGTTTTAAATATAGGTGAGACATTGGCCTCTTTCCATGCCTCCGGAAGAGTGCCTGTCCGAAGTGTCTGTTTAAACAGATCGAAGAGAGGCATCGCCAAACTGACGGCCGCTTCTTTGAGGATCCGGGGATGGATCTTGTCTGGTCCCATGGCACTATAAGGATTGATCTTAAGCAAGAGGTCCTGAACGTCAGACACAGAAAAGTCAGCTGTCAGGATGGGTTGTTGGAAGTGCCTCTGCGGGAGAATTGGATGCCAGTTTGGCAGATCCACATTGTAGACTGATGAGTAGTATTCCCTGAACATCTCGGCAACCACTTGGGGGTTGGAGGAGGTTTCCCCGTCGGGAAGCCGCAGAGAAAGCGCTGAGGGCTTAGTTTTTCTCTGGCGTCGTATATACTTGAAAAGAAAATTCTTATTCTCGTGAGCTATTTGTAGGATTTTCGACTGTACGTGTTGGGTGTGTTGCCGGATTTCCCGCTTGCACCTGTTTCGTACAGAGCGAAAGGCCTCTAGATCCTCTGGCCTATCCGTTAGCTTCTGTTTAGAGAATAGACGAGAACGTAATTCAAGAAGGCGGCGTATGTTCCGCGGAAGCGGTGCACGAGAGGAGAACTTCAATAGTTTTCGAGGAACAAATGCCTCATCGGCTTCGTGAATGGCAGCTTTAAAGGAAAGGTAGTTCAAGTTCACTGAGTCGGATGTGAGGCTGAGTGTGCTTAAGAACGTCCTTAGTGCGTTAAAGTCTGCGTTCTGGAAGTTTCGGAATGAAGTCTTTGTTACAGCGTTTTGGAGCCAGTAACAGATAAAGTCAAAGTTTAGTAGCATATGGTCACTGTGCCCTAGCGGCGGTTTGATGACCACCCTATCTACCAGGTGAGCCTCGTTCGTAATGACCAGATCGAGCAAGGAGGGTGTCTGTCCTGGACGGTGCCTTGTAGGTAGATCGACATGCTGTGTCCAGGCTTTCTCATGGATCAACATTGCCAAGGATTTCGAGAACCCGCAGCCACAGTCCTCATGAGAAGCCGCCATAGAGTTGAGTTTGGGTGCGTTGAAGTCACCCATAATAAGAAGATGGGAGAAACGCTGGGCAGACGTGAGTCTGTCTAAGGTAGCAAGGATGGCTTCGTCGTCGGATGCACTGCATGACGGCGAGCGGTACACAACACCGGTAAGAAGCGTGTCACGTTTGCGAAGTTGGAGTTTAATCCAGAGCGTGTCGCATTTCTCTGGGAAGGTAAATTCCCCTACGACAGCTGGCACTGGGAGCTTCTGGCTTAGGAAAACGGCGCAGCCTCCCATGCGTCCACGGGAGGAGTCCGTCCGGTATAAAGAGTAACCAGGGACATGCAGTTAATTATCACTGATATCCGCGGAAAGCCAGGTCTCTGTTAATGCAAGAATGTGAGGGCTAATGTCGTAGACCAGTTGTCTGATTTCTGGTAGTTTGTTCAGAAGCCTCAGACAGTTGGTGTACACGCACTTTAAGGCTACTTCTTCGTTTGGCTGGGTGCAAAAAAAGACAGAATTGCACGAGGGAAAGCTTGGGAAAGTAGCCTCAGTAGTGAGGGGGTTTGTGTAACTGGCGGCGTAGTTCTGTGAGCCCTCTTGAGGGGTGGTAGTCGTTTCATCACAGCCTGAGCATAAATGAGCGTCCCTGTGGGACGCTTCGTCCGCTTCTCTTGGTCCAAGGTCGATGACTTTCCGACCGCTCTTGCTTTAAGAGCTTTTGGAAGGTGATTTGCAGTTTTGCACCCTCGAAACTTTGGATAAATTTGTAGATGAGATGAGAGTGTGGGACGAAATATCCCAGATGTAGCCGAGGAGAGAGCCGCCGGAATGAGACATGTTTGGGCCATTTTTGATGGGTTATAAAGCTTAGGAATAAAATATTTTTAACGGCCGTTTCTTTCGAGAGGTGATTGGAGGTATAGAAGAGTGATGGTCCTTGCCACCTTTGGGATCTGTTCGACCGGACCCTGCATATCCACAGGCGCTTGACTTTCCAATGAGATGGGGGCAGTGGCCTCTGAAGTGTGCGCTCAGGGTGGTTCGTCCAAAGATACCGGTCCCCTCTTGACAGCAGGGATAAGAACCTTAACGCTAGCCTGGAGGTTGGGGTCAGCCTTGATGCACAACCTTGTTCTAGCAAGCTGAGAGCGCTTCTGCCGCTTCTGAAGTGAGCGATTTAGAAAGACTCCCCTGAGGTTAACGTGCTTTAGTTAAACCGCTTTTTCCAGTAATTCCTCCGTGCTAATCTTAGCGGGTAACGTCACAAGGAGTCCCAGTGACTTCTTGGTAGCTTTGGAGCGGAGTCTGTTGGCGGAAACTATTTTTATAGACTCTGGAGGGAGACAAGCGTTTAGCACCCCTCTGGCTTGCTCCCCTGGAGAGAGTGTAGTCAGAAATCGTCCCCACAAGACAAGCCTCTTCTCCCGGAGTGCTTTGTCCTTCAAGCTTGTCGCGACTTCCTCAATCTGAGCAGTGGACAAAGCCACTGCCTTGCGAGCAGATGCAGCGCCTGGAAGCGCCAGGGCAATGTACTCATTCAACGAGCTCAGTTCTGACTTCATGTCAGCTAAAGTTCTCTGAGTATTATTCAAGGCTTTTTCTACCGTGGCTATCTGTGCGCTTAAATCTTTAGACGCCTTATAGCCACACTTGTGCGCGCCTGACTTCTGCTTGTTAGCGGTGGCGAGTAGAGGATCTAACGTGGCATTCAGTGGGGTGCAGTTATCTCGGAAGAGACAGCTCATACAGATAAATGATCTTTTTGAGGAAGTGAGCGAGGCGTACTGGTCCACTCTGATGCCAATACACTTAAAGTGGTACCAGTGTAGGCACGTCTGGCATTACATACCGTTCTGTACATTTATTCGGCAAACTAAACGACCACAAGCACTCGAAACCTCCAATTCACCGATGCTGCTGGATCTTGTGCGTGTCGTTGTGTTAGAGTCTGTGAGTAAATATGACAGTTGTCAATGGAAAGGAAACACGAGGCTTGAAAATAACACGGATACTATCAAACACAAATAAGCTAATACACAGTGATTTATGCCATTCTTCAACGAACAGCAATGATCGTATACAATTGTTTTTTGATGCACTGGGCACCAAAGGAAAACACAAGTCTAAAGAATAATACGGATAATATCGAACACGAATAATACAATACTCGATGAGTTATGCTATTCGACAAAGAATAGCAGTGATCGTGTATAATTTTTTGATGCACTGAGCACCAAAATAACAAAAATATGAGTAGACAATGACAGCGAGGAAATTTAAACCAAATTTCGAGTTACCGGCGGTTCAAACCGATAGTATCTATTCCACCATCCCGTGTTCCAACCTGCTAAGCCACGGAAGTTGCGAATTGCCTTCGACTGCGCAGCAAAGTATGCAGGCAAACCTCTAAATGATCAGCTGCCATCAGGGCCAGATCTTACAAACTCACTGACTGGTGTGTTGTTGCGATTTCGACGAGAGAAGATTGCGGTCATGGCAGACATCGAAGCAATGTTTCATCAAACTCGCGTGACCGATAGAGACCACGATACGCTGAGATTTTTATGGTGGACGAATGCCGAGATGCAAGGCTCTCCGACGGAATACCGCAAGTGCGTTCATCTATTCGGCGCCGCTTCGCATCCTAGATGCACTAAGTTTGCTTTGAGAAGAACCATTTCAGACGCGCTGACCATTATGATGCAGACGTCCTGCGGATCGCAAGGAAGAGCTTTTATGTCGACGACTGTTTATTCAGTGCAGTAGCCATTGTTAACGCTGGAGACTCCGCCAATCAGCTAAAGACAAGTAACAATGAGAGACTATTATCACTGCTACCGGAATCGGAACATACGTTATCAACACAACCACTTAACCTGAGCGAACTTAACGTGCAAAGGGCGTTGGGGTTAAAGTGGGACCTCACGAATGACGCTTACAGGTTTGATGTGCCACCGACGGACAAGCCGTTCACTCGAAGAAACATAATTTCCTATGTTTCTTCGACCTACGATCCACTCGGATACATTGCACCCGTTACACTGATTGCTCAATGGATACTCCAGCGACTATGCAAGTTGCATGTGTCATGGGACGATCTTAGTGAAAGTGAAGAACTAGCTTCATGAATGAAGTGGATAGCGACAATACTGTGCCTCAACCAGTTTTGTTTGTAAAGGTGCATTAAACCCCACGGGGTAGAACGCTGTAGTGATTCCCAGCTGCATAACTTCAGCGATGTTTCTGAGACGGGATAGGGCGCCGTCGCTTACCCCGTGATGTCCGATGATTGCTATATCAAGCACTGCCCCCTGACAATCGCAAAAGCTCGAGTGGCTCCCAGCCGCTTGACAAGCATGCCCCGGTTAGAGTTAGCGGCAGCCGTCGTTGCTGTTAAACTGGCCCAACAGACAGAGCGCGAAGTGGAATCGAAAATTGAATCTACTACGTTTTGCATTGACTCAATGATTGTTTTGCACAGTGTACTAAATTCGTCCAAGTGATTCCCGACCTTTTTTGCTAATCGGCTGGCCACAATTCGCAAAGCATCTCGGCCAGAACAGTGGCGTTATGTTGACACAGAACGCAATCCAGCTGACCTTGTATCGCGCGGCATCTATGCCCATGAATCTCATAAGTTGGACCGATGGTTAAATGGCCCTGGATTCTTACTCATTAAAGAAGACGAATGGTCACGTCTTGCGGAAGCCGAACCAGGCACGATAAAGGACGTTGAACAAGTTTGCAATGCCGCTGCTATCCAAACTCCACACCATTCACGTTTCTCTATGCCAAAGTTTGAGGACATAGTATCGTGGCCCAAACTACTACGAACTGTCTCATGGCTTATTCGATGTAAGTAGTTTGTATCTAAAGGAAGACAAACGATCCGCACAGGAAGACTAACCACCTCACAACTTGATGAAGCAACGAATGAGATATGTAGATTAGTGCAGCAACATGTATTTCATTCAGAATTAAAGAAACTTCAGATCCACTGGTGCACTGAAGAGACGGTAAAGATACTTACCGTATCCATCAAGAAAGTCCTTCGGAGTAGTCGCAGCCCACTTCAAAGGCTGAATCCATTTTTACTTAGTGGTGTTCTACGTGTAGGTGGGCAACTGCAACAATCTTCTTTGACTAATGATGCGAAACACCCGATCATTCTACCTGCGAAACACTTTGTGATCCGTTTGTTGATTCGTCGCTATCACAACATCAATGGTCATATGGGATTAAGTATCAATGGTCATATGGGATTAAGTTATATTCTGTCGGCTATACTGGATAACAACAGCCAACAGGACGACCAGAATTGTTCTATATGACTGTTATCAGTGCCACCGATGGCTCTCCCAACCGCGTCAACAGGCCATGGCTCCAATTCCTGCTGATGGGACTGAGATAGAGGGATGCCCATTCACTACCATTGATGTTGATTAATTTGGACCCATTTGTGTTAAACGAAGACGTGGAACGAAAAAACGCTACGGCTACCACTTCACATGTTTCAGCACGGGGGCCGTACACGTTGAGGTGGCGCACTCGTTGGATACTGATTCATTCCTATGTGCCTTTAATCGATTTGTTGCCAGACGAGGCTGTCCGCGAAGGCTATACAGTGGCAACGGAACGAATTTTACGGGAGCTATTCAGGATGTCAAGAAACTACTGTTGACGTGGAATGAAGAAAAGATATCCAAAGTCTTCACAGCTCACGGTTGTGACTGGATTTTTAACCCACCGAGGTGGAGTGTGGGAAAGGATCATCTGAACAATAAAACGGATCCTCTTAGTGACATCATGGGAGCAAACAGTATCTGACGAAGTTTTACACCCTACACTACTCGAGATCGAAAGAATTCTCAACGAACGACCTCTGGTCAAACAAACAGACGATCACGATGACAAGTACGTTCTAACACCGAGTAAATTACCGCCGCTTTGAGGCAATCCCTCATTACCCTTAGCCGCTGTGGTCGACGAAAATCAGTTCAACAGACGATGACAAGTGGTGCACTACCTAGCCGACGTGTTTCGGAGCAGATGGCTGAGGTGCTATCTACCTACACTACAGACTATTCAGCGATGGCAACTCAGTAAACCCAATTTAAAAAAGAGAGATCTCGTGTTACTGCTAGAACTTGGCGCCCCAAGAGGTCATTGGTCAAACGGTATCATCGAAGAGGCACATGAGAGACGTCATTGTGAGGAAATCTTGCGGACTATTTCGGAGAGACGTGAGACAGCTGTGTAAACTCGAAGGCGACCTCGTACTTTCTGATCCATAGAAAAATCATGATTGGAACGTTTCCCATACACTTATGTGGTTGCAACTCCTGTAGTCTACAGGCTCGAACCCAGGGAAGAGTGTAACATCCGTTTGGACTTTCATTCCACACACCGCCTACTTCCACCTCTTTGTGAGTAGTATGTTTGATGAAATGATTGTGGCCGCATGAAGGTCGCCTGGCCGTCATCTTGAATTTGGACATTTTCTGTTTGTGCTCGACCACCGACGGTCGTAAACTCTCCCGGGATGCACCATTTCGAATGTATGTGACATTTCATATTCATTCATCTGTCTATTCATGTGCATTTGCTGATATCCATGTATTTTCTATCATAGAAACCTTACCGAGCTGTTTGCGGTCGTTATCTGTTTGATTTGACCTCGGGGTGTTAAGTTCTAGTGGTACCCAGCTGACCTCTGAAGTGAAACGCAGAGCAGGTTCAACACAACATGTGCACTTGAATCCGGTTTAATTGTACCACTGTCCAGCCACGCAAGATGATGTTCACGCATTCAATCACACAACCTTTATAGTACGGCCAATGTATGTTGCATGACGTGAGCAAACAAACGAATAAAATGACCAACTTCTTTGTGTAGCATACAAGTTTGTTTTTCAGGAGTGACATGATAGCACGTGATAAACGGAACTCAAGTCCAGGTGAATGGCTGGACAGACGGCTTTGACTGATCTTCTGAGCTGTCTTGCGACAACTCCGGTCACGGTATCTTCCTTGAAATACGGACTGATAAATGCAAGTTTCGTATTCGCAGGAGGCATCCAAAGTATCCACCCTACCGCCTGCACCTTTCGAGTGTTACGCACTGGTTAGCCGCCCTGCATGCAAATTTCTCGTAGAAAAACTAGCTCAGCTTGTAAAGTGTCAGGAGCACAGATTTTTGAGTGAGGCCCCGCTTTTCCTTCAGCGTGACAAAACAATGAACTTGTCCGTCCTGACCAGTGTAAATAAGTTTCCTGTACACTTTTCGTTGGCGTAAATAACCTTTCGATCATAACCTATACTCGACTGATAACAAAGACGCCTTTCCAAAACTTCATTCGTCGTGTTTGCGATCACCTTCTAGAAGACGTCCACGAAGATCCTACAGTTAGATGCGAAAATACCACACTTGTAAAAGCATTTATGATCTTGCTACACCAAGATTTTAAGGAAAGCATAACATTCACCGTGACAAATTTGAAAGTAAGTTTCCATAAAACTGCTAACGTTTACCGTTGCGTGCCATGGGCCTCCCTCGTCCCTTGCTGAGAACTACAAAGCGAACTAATATAGATGTTTCGGCGTTCGTACTCTGGAAGTGGCAGATCAAAACGCAGCTTTAGCAGGAACATTACACCTGTTAAATATCGATGTCCGTTGTGTGGTTAGTGGTGGTCAGCGCGTGGAATTAATAGCATCCTCATTGACTACCCGGAACTAGTTTTCCAGAAGTAGGTGTAGTTCTCAGCACGACGGCCGCAGTGACCTCAGTAGAAGGAAGTGTAGATATTTTTTCTTGGTTTTGTTCACTAACGATGCTCCACCATTGTACAACAACGTTTTTGCGTCATCTCTGCAGGTTGTTCGAATTGATTAAAAATGACTTTGCAATTACAATAAAGTTTTGTGCACGCACGTCTTTCTGCTCTTCAACCTGTGGCGCAATGGCTTGACGATACCACACGGATCTCATCCATTTTTAGCTCCGTTGCACTCCGAACATCGTCGCAGCACCGACCGCGTTTCAGCCGCTCACAGTAATCTCGGAATATCCTCGCTTCCTGGATACTGGTAATTTGGGATGTTGTTGTTGTGGTCTTCTTGAACCCTTTCTGTGAGTCAAGCTTTTCATTCCTATAACTTGCTAAACCCACGTAACAGCCCTGTTGCATTCGTTCATTTTTGGTTACTGAACTCGGTGAAAAACGTCTCCATTCACTTAGGGTGGTCTGAGACTGTCTTGAACAACTACAAATGTTCTGCCGAAAATACGCCTTGTGAGGCCGCTTGACTGGTTCATTCAAGGCCAGTGCCATACGCGAGTTCTTCAGCAATATACTAATTTCGCCCGCTTGAGCTCCCAATGACCGTAATGAGGCCGGTGTCAGGCATAACATTTTTGAATGTGGCCACTCTCAGATGGTCAGCACATGAGTATGATGTAGTCATTCCGGCCAGAGAGGCGAGCGCCCAGGTCAGTGGCTTCGGTAACGCCGAATCTCGTTCAGGTGGCAGGTTTGGGATAGTATCACATGGTTCAGATAATAGCGTTCGATTACTGCAGGTGTGCGCTGAGCGCAAACTATTTTTAGCCAGTACTAGTTAGCCATACTTGGCGCCCACCTTCTCCAAATCAGGCCCGGTCTAAGGTAGACCACATGACCGTTAGTTGTATGGTGTGGTTCCATTCAAGACTGTAGTTCTTACTGGAGCGCGTACTTGGATTTAAATCATGTGTTGGTACGTTGTCGTTTTGGTTGTACTTTTACTGGACAACGACCCCATCGGCAGCAATGGCTGGTTGTTGAAAGGCTGACTATACCGCTGGTGAAGCATAAGTGCCAAATCAGCTTAGAAAGCTGCCTTAGTAGCCATCACTCGGAAGATCCTAATGGCTGCTGGACTCAAATCTCACGGGCTATTCGAGAAGCAGTTAATGAAGCATGCGTCAAGGGGGTACATGGATTGAACAGACACTGGATCTCGGAGAAATCCTTGGAGTTGTTAGAAGCTAGAGGGAACATTGTTCCTGGTAGTACACATAACAAGAGTGGAAGAGACATCTGTAGGAAACTGGAACGTAGTCTAAAGGCTGATCGTAAGGCTTGGTTAGAAGAAAAAGTTGGCGAAGTGGAGATTGCTTTTGTTTTCGAGAACACCGGCAAACTCCTTAAGCTTATCCCTGCCACTGGTCCCAGGCGACCATCTGTCAGTGAAGCTATCAGCGAGGCAAATGGCACACTCAGTTATATGAGTCGAGACGTCAAGAATGGTGAGGGTCAATTCAGCTGGAATAATGATTCTGCTATGATGCCTTCACAAGCTCGGAATGTCGTACCTTGGCCGGTAGAGGTGGAACCACCCGTTGAGTCTAAGGTCCGCCATTGCATTTCTGCTGCCGAACGAAATGAGGCTGATGGTTCAGATGATCACGTGTCGGCACTTTTCGAAGAAAACCATAGGGGACTCAGTTCATCCCTAGAGATTCATAAGTTTCTGGCGTCCACTATACTCCCTCGACTCATTGCGGCTCGGTAGGCTAACACTGGAGAAAATCAGGTGGGGTTTCGCCCGTGACGGATTGTGTTACTTTACTTGTCACTAGTCTGGATTTCTGGAACGGCATCGTGCATACCGCCGACCGACAGTCGTCGTATTTCTCGACCATTAATGTACGTTCGATTCGGCGGATCGATATACACTTCCAGATTTACTCAACTGCTGGGGTGTACCGACCAAGTGTGTGAATGTTCTGTTGGTGCTCTCTCACCGTACTTCAGCCAAGATTAGGGTCTGCGGTGAACTGTGAGCGGCGTACTTCAAGGCTGCCCACCTTCACTACTTTTCATCAATCTTGTCATAGACGGACTAACGGAGGATTGTATCCGGTTCTCATGAAATACCAGCGTGGACCTACTACCTAGTAGAAGACTGGCTGACCTCAATTTTTTTGACGTTAAGGTTTCGCTGCTCAACAAATTTCAAGCAACACAAACAACGCTAAACGCTATTTTGCCTTCTGCTAAATACTTCGGGATGCGCTTCGCAGCATCAAAATGCAAAAAGCTTCTGCAAGACTGCTGTCGTTACGTAGATCTGATATTCGATATTGAAATCATGGGGGCTGTCGAAGGGTTTTTATGCCCGTGAAGCTGCATCGGCGACGGCGCGGGTGTAGGGGGTAAAATAGAAGCGCGTAACTCGAAGGCTGGGATAGTATCCGCCAATCACGAGCACCTATGGCGACAGAGAGGCATCTCTCTGAAGCTCAGGGGTCGCGTGTACCAGACTACAGTGAGGGCTGTATTACTTTACCGCAGTTAACTATGACCGCTCGGGATAGAAAACGTAAACCGTCTTCAGGCATTTGACCACCGATGTCTGCTTTCAACCGCTCGTATCGGGTGGCACCAGCGAGTGAGCAACCAGAAGGTTAGGAAGTGGGTGTTTGGCGCTGATTGTCAAACGAACTCCCTTGCTCGCTCTTTACATTTGCACAGACCTAGATGGTTAAGTCATGTACTAAGGATGCCAGCTAGTCGCCCGCCACATCGAGCACTCTTTCCTGAGGCTGCGGTCGGTTGGCGCAAGGTGTGAGGTGGACAGACGATGATCTGGTGCGTGCAAATGAAATGGTCACTGTAGATCGGGTTCATCTCTCGGGCTGGGGCACTCGCGACACATAGAGTCAGTGGATTGAGTCGTTAGGTGAGTTGGCGGCTGACCGAGCTCAGTGGCGTGAATGTTGTCGTTGTTTGTTCGAGTTGTCTGTGAAGTGGGTGCATTTGATGACGCGGGATAGTGAAAGCCGTGTGGGGAGCTGTCTAGCTGATGACGCCTTGCTATCACTTATAACTTGGGTGTTTTTTGCAAGGTGTGGACACCTTGACGTTGAATGTTTGAATATAGAGATAGCTGTTTTTAGTGGTTAGGTTGCTTCCCGTGTGCTTCTTTCTGTTCTCTACCTGTGCAGTATTCGTTCTTTTCTGCGGCGGTTTAACAATTAAACTTTGGCGTTAACCAGTGATTTTTTCTGTGTTTGATGTTGCTTTTGCACACTGTATTTGGTTTCTGTATTGTGGTACAACTTATTCGGTACTGTTTTATTTATTTTGTTCCTACTAGTGTGACTATTGCACTCACGGAAACCAGCACGCGTCAACACTGCTACCTCTTCCGTTCAGCCGAATGTACCTATGAACATCACTTGATGGCACAGCATGTGTTCTTGTTAGTAGGGACCCCGTCCAGTTGCTGAAGCTACGGACAACGTCTAAGTATGCTGGACTTGTTCACACTATTGGCTACTTCACCCGATCTTATTCTAATATGAACAACATAAAAATCAAACATGCGGAAAGGGAGGTTAAACTTTCATACGAAACGTTTCTCGTGTATTTCAGATGTCACCCTTACTAGCACACATGGTGGAGTGGAGGTAGTTTTCGAGCAGGTTCACGGTAGGGTAAGGTGTTATAGTGCTTTCTTATGGTTTTTCACTCACACGTCCATCTATAAACAATGAACCGAGCTCATACGTAGTTTTTCTTCCTTCCTACCGACCGCTTCTTTTTTCCATAACGTATCTCGCATTTTTTCCAATTCCGTCCGAGTGTTCGTGCGTTAAACACAACATAATTTCCAAAGTCGCTGGCCGCGCCGTTCCCGTCTTCATTTCGGTCGTGTGTTTGTTCGTCACACTCGTTGTTGAACATTTCAATACGTGTATTCGTATCGATATGGATATTGAAACGCCGCACTCGTAAACACCCGAATAGCTTTTTTTCAGCTGATGTTAGCGAGTATCATCAAGGTCGACCAATCTCGCTTCTGTGCAAACACCTTTAGGATACGCTCACTTAGATACGATAGATATCACACGCGAACTTCTTGCTAGCCGCATGTTTGGTTTTCATTTATCTATATTGTGCCAGACCGGACGGTAAATTTCGCCGCTGCCTGAAGCTCGCGAACGTTGGATGCTGAAAATGAAAGTAGCTGTAATAATAATGGTACATTTTCTCGACGCATTTCTGAGAAACACGCTCAGGAGAACGTGATCAACGTACAGATTTTTAAGCATATACACATTTGAACTCCGAATAGTAAATTGTATAATGAGTCAGCTATATGAACCGAGCAACAAAATGAACATTGCGTGAAGGTTGAATTCAATTTTAGGCAAAAAACTTTGAGCTACATGCTTCTGAAGTGATAGTACTTGGGATCTGCACAAGTCGATGAAATAATTGATTTGTTATACCAAGTGGGACTCGCCAATGTGATCAATAGCCTATTGCTCGAGGTCGTGCAAAAAAGGGGTGCTTAGGGGATGGAGAGGGTGTATTGGCGAAGAATTTGATAATTATTCCATGTAGATAGTCCAGGTAAGTTGTGCAGGAAACTTTTTTATGATGAGGGAAGGGTGGGGACGCATATACTTTTGTGGGGAACGGATGGATCCTCTACCGGACGTCATTCTTTGCTAAAATTTCACAGAATTTTGAGGATTATGCGATATACCCAACCATTGAGAGATTTTGAGTGTCCGGTCGGAATGGAATGTTTTCTCGAACGGGCTATACCAGTGAAACCAAGAATGGAGAGCGGAATCGTGCGATAAACGAGAGAACGTGAAACTGATTATGTGAGCTATGTGGAACAATGGGACATGATATTTCGGTATAATCTTCTATGTGACACTAATATCATTGTGTTAATTGATGAAATACGTATATCACCAGCGAACAGCTGTTATCAAATAACACGAGAAGAGATCGATTATAAGCTTTCCCTGGTATACGATTACTTTTGGGTTTAAATGTCAATCATCTCTGTACGGCCAGTATATAGAATGAGAACAATGTTTGACAATAACGAGAGGTTGCCTGGTGAACTAGCATGGGAGATAAAGGAAGAGTTGCGAATCTAGGTTATTATGCAGTCATGAGACGAACAGGTTGAGTTATTTTCCGAATAATTTTTGCATGTTTAGCTTTTGCATGGTGGTTTACAACACAGACACACAGGCTATCAATAAGTATGGAGTAAGGGTGTACTAGGATAATTGGGCTCTTACTAACGGGCATGTGCACATTGACATCTATGCGTGTTGACTATAGGCATGTTTTCATGTTCGTTGGCAAGTCTAAAAGTAAAACATCTATCCTGAAATCGGTGGTTTAAACCGATTTGAGGGGTGCGTGATGCACCATCACGCAACACAGAGGGTTCTCTGTCAGATATCATTAGGTCCGTTTTCAAAGATAACTTCCTCAGACAGGTAGAACTTGAAAGTGGGCATGACTTTCGTCCTTGTTGTGAAAGTTTCTAAGTTTCGATTGAATCGGTGTATATTGTTACTGGATCTGGTTGCATACGGGAGTTTGTTCCAAATGTGGGATTATTCTACTGGGTAAAAAAGTTGAACGCAGTCTTTTCCGGGATTTAGGGGTTGCCAAGGTGAAGTCCTCGTTTTTGAGGTTATACTTCGACCTGTGTTGTAAGCGAGTCGCTCAGCTGACGGTGAATTTATTGCCATAGGCCAGATTATATAAGGTTAAGTGTCAGTCGCCGTAACCAAAGAGGATCAATTGCAAGCGTCTAGCGGCGTTCTCCGTAGCTCAGAAAAGATGGATAACCTAATGAGCTTTTCGTGAATGCACGTTGGTGACTTTCCACAGTTAGCCTATCGCACTTGCCCAGATGGATGAATACGAACGTGCAGTACTCCAACGGGGGTCGTATACATAGATTATAAAGGTGTTACCGTGCTGCGGGTAGGAAGAATAAGTGGTTAATGCAAACTATCGCCCGTCTGGTTTCAGCGACTAGGAACGGTGTATGTTCTGCGAATTTGAATGAGTTTAAGTAGCGTAAACCCAGATCGCACATTGAGTTGGCGGTTGATGTGCTGTAACCGTCCAGCTTTATAGAGCCATCTGGTACGTGACAACCATGCACAACGATAGTAGACTTATTGGCTAAAATTTTCACTAGCCAAGTTTGACACCAAGTCTCTAATGACATAATGTTTTTCCGTATATTTTCTAAACATGGAATTAGATTGCCAGGAGGGAAGCTGTAAACAAGTTTGATATCATCGAGATCTCTCATAGAGGATTTGAACACTGGTCGTAGTGTGAGCAGACTAACCGGGGAGGTATCCTCACATTGATGTGAGATGGGCTCTGAGCAGTGTATCCCATCTTTCAATTGTTACTTTAGAATGGGCTGTTTAGTACAACTTGGACAAAACTAATGTATTCACGCCGTCGAAATACACTTTGTGGCCTGATCCGTGCCGCGTTATGGGTCAAATTCTTACTTCCCCTAGCATTGTTAGTATTTGTAGTGCATCTCGTAAGCACCGTCTTATTGAGTTCTTGCTGGATGTCATTCAAGAATGTGAAGACTTTCGGAATGAAGACATCAGGCCGACCAAGTGCGATTTATCTATGAAGCCTCTTGTTACCTCCAGCGGTTGTGATAAGTTTGCAAGTTACTTCATATAACATTCCATCAATCTGGGTGGGCACCACATCTACGATAAACGTAAACAAGAGGATTTATATCGCACCGACAGTATCGTTCTCCGTCATTGATGCACTCGCACGCACAGATATGTTTCGGTGACTTTGGTTATGTATATGCACATTTGATTTGTGCAATCTGTCACATTTCTCCATATTTCAAATGCAACACTGTAGCTAGTAGTATTCGTTCACTCCTCATTCGTGTATTCTCACTGAAGTGTGTGGATCCCCAACATACAAACTGTCAGCCGAAAATTTCATCGTAGGCGTACCATGTGTTTATTTAGGGTGTAAGTGAGCGCATGGTTTCCATAAGATGGAGATAGGGTTGGACGACTTAAGCACTGTGTTTTTTTCTCGACCTTCACACTCGCTGTTAGGTTTGTTTTACACAAGGAGCGATCAACGGTTGCGTGCACTATTTTGCGGTGGAGTGAGGTGGGTTGTGGTGAGATCATTGTGAGGTGAACGGTCATGTGGTGGGTTGAGAGCAGGGCACTCATGGTGCCGGTGGTGGGGCGTTTGTCGTATACCCCACTGCTACACCAATTTCAGTGGGATTGGACGACAGTGATCTAGGTACAAACTTTACTTCCGTCCCATCCTGAGCACCATCAACCCTCCACCGCCCCACCAAATGGTGAAATTCTACACCGACAACCTCTCGTCACACCATCGTGGCCAGAACAAGCTGGTGGGATAACAGGCGGGTATACTGGCAGTGACGTCGATAGCAGTATTTTCCTCACAGCGATAGATAATTGGCAATTTAATCATCAAGTGGTAGATGACTGAAAACATGCTTCCCAATGGTCGACGTTCAGCTTCGGTTTCCGCGTAGCGCTTTGTGTGAACCCCACGCGACCTTAATCTAGTCAGAATTAGTGCAGCGTAGTGAAAAGAACTGACTGTTGAGAGGTTCCAACGACAGGGTTGGAAATAAATCCTTTTTACGCCACCCCATAAGCACCAAAGATGAAAACAACGGCGTGATGATGTCACCTGCAATAACCTCTACGATCAACATTTTGTGGAAGCCAGTAAAAATGGAGGAAGTGTTCAAATTTCGTATGAATGAGGAAGCTAAAAAAGTTGTACTGCATGTCTCAAATATTAATATCCTTGTTGAAATACAATGCCAGCATCGTAAGACCGTATACTTCCATTCGAACGATATCTTCAAAACGCCGCAAAAAGCAAGCGCTCTCAAGCTGGATGATTACGCATTCCACCGGGTGAATTGCAAAGAACCTGTCTACAAAATTTCAAAAATCAGCTAATGCCAATAATGGGCTGTTTTCGTGAAGAGTACGGAACAATTTTTATTAGCAAACTAGTACTTTGGGCAATTATTTGGTATATTCCAGTTTTCTCACCAACACTGCCCAATTGCAACTGATGAACTGTAGACACTCTGCCTGGAATTTACACATTAATATTTTTGAAAATTACTGATGAGTAGTCAAAGCTTTGGTTTATTTTCGGGCTGGATATCACTTAAGTTCGACCTCAGCCTTCGCATTCAAATGAACTCCCCAGCCAGCCTCTTTCGAAAAGAAACACTTGATCCGAGTATTGCTCTCACTAGAGCTCGTCATTAGTGTATACCCTTACCACGGCCGGGATTTGAACTCCAGCCACGTTTCTTATAAGGCAACCCCGTTGACCATCGCGCCAATGACATCATATTAGGCACAACCGAATCGTCGAACCTGAACGCCCAAGAAAACACTCAAAATTATTTAAAACCCAGGATCCGCACCAGAATATCACTTCACCATTCGGAAAAATCTTCAATCCCAATACCTGCGAGAACCATGCGCTCATTTTCAAATTTTCCGAAGATTTGATGGGAAAGGTTTCACGCTCAAATGGCCGTTCCTTACTGTTTTCCACGTCAGAACGCAATGGTGAACTTCACGATTGCCGAGCACTCTTTTATTTGATATCGGTCAATATTTTCCCCAATGTGAGAGCTCACCAAAAATCATCAAGTTCTTCTGCTTTGACCTGACTAGCAAAGGCCTTTAAACCCAATGCGTATAGAAGCCGTAACAGTCGCTGGTTCATCTAACTAGGTAGACACAGGCGTGCTGAGCCTTAATTTTTAAGTAATACCAACCTAGTTTATCTAGAGATTGAAAACAGTGAACGAACCCCAGTATTCTAATATTGAGCATACTGAACATGTCTGATGTTAGCAGGGTTTTCAACCCTCTGTTTCCGTGAGCGTTTTTAAAACCGATCTGAATATCCACTTAGGAAACCAGATAATTCACTCAAGACCACGATTCCGAGTCCCGCCTGGAAAACACGTTTTCTAAAGCTCAATACGATACACATTTTGCAAACTTTCAAGCAAAACAAAGAGGCGAAGCAGCTCCAAAATTTTGGCGGGAGGTATGTTCCACCTACTAACCAGTCAACCGGATTAGCTGACGTGGCTCATGTGTAACTCCTATTCCACGTCTTCTTGCGCTTCAAATTCCAGCCTGGAACGGGACCGAAGAACGAATATATTCTGCAGCTCTGCCAAGTTAAACTTCGCAAACGACGGCTGTGCAACCATCCACAGATTGTTAGGCTCACGTTAATATCCGGTGCACAGACAAACGTAGCTATACACCGGATGGCTGCAAACAACTGCAACTCACTTTTGGTAACTGTGCGCCTTCAGTGTGTGTATTCATTTAGCCTTGCGCTTTTTATAACACGTCTTCCTCTCCGCTCGGTTATGTTGATGCAGTATGCTTGATCTCCTTATTTGTTGCGCAGCACTCCTCCCTCAGAAATGTCACCAAGCCACCTCACCTAATGCATCAGAAACATGTGGTTGCAAAGCGCCAACAAAAATACAGACTTTCTTCTGGAAGAAACTTTTCCAGTGCATTACATTTGGCATAAATATTGTTGCATCACGCTGTGGTTTGTTCAAGTTCACATGTTTGGACTGGCTGTCTGTGATAGGTGACCAAAATGTAATGACACACACTGTCGTCGCTGAGCGGGCTTCGCACAAGCACACACGGAATGGCTCAAAACAACTCGGCTTACTGTGACAGAATCACTATAGTCCATCCCGGTTGGCTGCATTCAGTTCGGATTGACCTGCGACGGTGAGCGAAGCCGAAGGACGCCTGTGCATAACCATCGCGACAAATGGCTTGCACGGAACCACTTGTAGTTTCACTCAAACACCACGTAGCCAGTGTAAACCAAGGTGTGACCAAGGTGTGTGTGAGTGAGGCCCTCATGTTAACCTGGCTAGCTAGTCGATGAGCCGGCTCGAAACTACGACGCATTTCTCGGGAACTAAACGGAGGAACACTCCAGTGGTAAGACGAGCCGGAGAAAAAAGTATGGAAATATGATGTAGGAAATTGTCCATTATAGAAGTATATATCAATGCACCCTAGCAGAAATATGGAGTGGAAGTGAAACCCGAGGTTTCACCGGGAGAAAAAAGTAAGAGAACATTCCCCACACAACAAACAAACACAGCTGCAGAAAATGGAGGGTAGAGGGTTACCGACAGCCAGGTGTCTGAAGAGAAGAGCTGATGAACTTAAAGCGACGCTGGTAGTTGGTTGATGTGTGTAAGGAAAAAGGATATAACAGATATAGCTCAATTTACCCTGACGTACGCGTACGTTGGTTGGCGGCATTTTATGAGTATACTGACGACTTACTAAACACAAACTGCCAACGCATTTGTGGATGCGCACATCACAAAATTATGTAGTCATACCACTGTGATATATGGCACCGATTGTTCTGTTACGTACTCCGCGCTTCTGCTCATGGATGAATGAGTGTCACTCATTGAACCTGCAGACTCCCTCCAGGAGCATGACTCTCCATGCCTTCCGGCTCACCACCGACTTCCTCTTGCATCTAACATCGATGTTACGATGTGGAAAACTTGTTTGGTTGGCATTCTGCTATCTCCACCTTCGTCCATCGGGATTTAGCTTGCTTCACCCCACTTGGCCTTACAGAAGGTGTTCTGTAATACGCTCATCACCAATCCAACGGAATTGACCTGGGCACCAGCATGGTCACAAACCCGCCCACCTTTCCTCGCCGCAGTACCTCAGTGTTCGAAGTCACGTCCGACGGACAAATACTCACTCTCACACACGCTTATATGGTTATATGCGCAGCAACGTACACGCGGCAAATCTCATACCATACACTGGTATAAGTCAGGCGACCCCACGCAGTTCTCTTGCCAAGGCTGACAAGATAGGATGGTCCGACACTTGAGCACAGCTTAGTTAGGTCTCCCGCGCACCGGTGAACAAAACTCAGCTACAGTGCCGCCTGGACTATGCAGTTTGCACATCCCATAAACTACTATGTCGATGTCAGTAGCTTTTCACTCAACACTCCACTAACACGCCCACGAATTGCACACCCGTATTTTGCCTGTGAACCTGTTGTAAACGCGCTTGCTGCATTTGATTATTTTCCACATCACACTTCGCTTACACATCCCTCTGATGATACTCGAATGTCAAGTTGTTCCACAGACACTACCTGCAAACTGCTGTACCAGGCAGGCCACCAGTTAAAATCCAGACGAGTGGCTACAATAACACACTTTGGGTGCCATTCTTTCTTATTCTCACGTCGGTACATTGTGGCACATAGAACCGAGGGACAAACGGGTGGCATGCCTCGTGATGCACTACAACAGCTCAGCAAATTGAGCAAATAGAGAAAGTAGGGAACAACTTATTGGACAAACGCTCCAGTTTCGCTTTTATGAAGGAGAACAGCTGCTTATGGTTGAGGTAATGACAAAATGCTGGTTGAGCGGACTTGAATTTTGAAGGAACGGGTCAAAAGGACGCTGGGTACTTTTGCGGTTTTAGAGGAAAAGGGCTGTTGCATCTTCAACACTGACGAGTGCAACAAGTGCGGACCTAGACCCGTCGGCTGAGAAAGTTTGTGGGGAGTCAAACAAGACTTGGAATAGACCCCATCGGAGATCGTTGAGAAATCCACGTCGGTCAATCGATATTCTGACTGAGCTGCTCTATTCCTTTTCGATGAGCTGTCAACCGGCCTTAGAAGGTCGATCGCCGTGGCTTCCGCACTGTTTTCCTTCAATAGATCTGGGTTTTTCTAAGTAATTAAAAAAATAGACCACTGCATTTTGTCGATTCCACCACATAAAGCGCTCCGTTCACTGTATGAAATAGTAGATAGCACCGTTGAGCAGATAGACATCCCCACGATGACACTGGAGATGTGGGTTCTGGACTTCTCACGGATTCATTAAAAACTAGCGAGCAATATACGAAAATCTAACGTAGCTGCCGTAGGGGTCAGCGATGTGTTTCTCATGAGGCCTTTGTGTTTCGTTTTCGTTAACAGACAGTCACAACGCTGGTGTAGAGAGCATTCGCACAACCACAGTGAGTTGTCGCAGATGACAACTGACTAGGACAACCACGACTGCGTTTGGTACCGCAGAATGAACGACGGCAAACAAAAGTGACAAGAATGAATTGAATCACTTGTAGCAAACATGTGTAGCATGTGAGGCGCGTGCAACAATGTTTAAGCGGAAACGATCACAGTAGCACTATTCTGCAAAGCATGCATTAGCTGAATGATTAACTTAGAATATCCAAAGATGTATAAGAAAACATTCACACTGAATCTCGTGTGTGATGGTGTGTTTAGTTTCCTGATTTCGATTGGATACACGGAAAAGTTTACAAGCAAAAAGGGAAGAAATAATGTTGGAAGAAACTTTCGGGATTTGCAAAGCGCCAGAAGCGAGTAGTTTTCTGCATGCCACCTGCGGCTTGCACCGGCGTTTTATAGAGGATGGTCTAACAATCGGGGGCACAATTCGTAAAAACAGCATCCAAGATGACCAGTTATGTTGTGCCTCCTAAAGCCCTATTCTGAGTGATACTCATGTCAATGGCAGTTTGGGGGCGCGTATCACAGTTCATTGCAATTCCAGCTAAACCGTTGAACGACCGGACCGGTGCATTCTGTCGGCCTTGAGAATTCCTACGTAACCTCCCATTACATGACTCACGCAAAAGTTGAAAGACAATTTAGTGTTTCATATCTGAAAACACCAGCTGACAGTGTTATTGGGCTGTGGGTATTGATCACATCATTTTCGTACCGTATTTGTTACGGCACTTTAGAATTGTAACACGCACTGCTGTACGTAGTAAACGTGTTCGGTGCATTGTTTGATGTGGCAAGACCTAAGTGGAATAGAGCAGATTGAGAAAGCTATGACTCTGTCCCTTAGTCAATGGACCCCTGAATACAACGCCATATCAAAGGCGAAAAACCCTGCGCTCACTAGCTTCTGAGCCTCTGAATTTGTTCAGCGGCTTACGGTTCAACAGAACGGTGCATTCTGTCGGCCTTGAGAATTCCTACGTAACCTCCCATTACATGACTCACGCAAAAGTTGAAAGACAATTTAGTGTTTCATATCTGAAAACACCAGCTGACAGTGTTATTGGGCTGTGGGTATTGATCACATCATTTTCGTACCGTATTTGTTACGGCACTTTAGAATTGTAACACGCACTGCTGTACGTAGTAAACGTGTTCGGTGCATTGTTTGATGTGGCAAGACCTAAGTGGAATAGAGCAGATTGAGAAAGCTATGACTCTGTCCCTTAGTCAATGGACCCCTGAATACAACGCCATATCAAAGGCGAAAAACCCTGCGCTCACTAGCTTCTGAGCCTCTGAATTTGTTCAGCGGCTTACGGTTCAACAGAACGGTGCATTCTGTCGGCCTTGAGAATTCCTACGTAACCTCCCATTACATGACTCACGCAAAAGTTGAAAGACAATTTAGTGTTTCATATCTGAAAACACCAGCTGACAGTGTTATTGGGCTGTGGGTATTGATCACATCATTTTCGTACCGTATTTGTTACGGCACTTTAGAATTGTAACACGCACTGCTGTACGTAGTAAACGTGTTCGGTGCATTGTTTGATGTGGCAAGACCTAAGTGGAATAGAGCAGATTGAGAAAGCTATGACTCTGTCCCTTAGTCAATGGACCCCTGAATACAACGCCATATCAAAGGCGAAAAACCCTGCGCTCACTAGCTTCTGAGCCTCTGAATTTGTTCAGCGGCTTACGGTTCAACAGAACGGTGCATTCTGTCGGCCTTGAGAATTCCTACGTAACCTCCCATTACATGACTCACGCAAAAGTTGAAAGACAATTTAGTGTTTCATATCTGAAAACACCAGCTGACAGTGTTATTGGGCTGTGGGTATTGATCACATCATTTTCGTACCGTATTTGTTACGGCACTTTAGAATTGTAACACGCACTGCTGTACGTAGTAAACGTGTTCGGTGCATTGTTTGATGTGGCAAGACCTAAGTGGAATAGAGCAGATTGAGAAAGCTATGACTCTGTCCCTTAGTCAATGGACCCCTGAATACAACGCCATATCAAAGGCGAAAAACCCTGCGCTCACTAGCTTCTGAGCCTCTGAATTTGTTCAGCGGCTTACGGTTCAACAGAACGGTGCATTCTGTCGGCCTTGAGAATTCCTACGTAACCTCCCATTACATGACTCACGCAAAAGTTGAAAGACAATTTAGTGTTTCATATCTGAAAACACCAGCTGACAGTGTTATTGGGCTGTGGGTATTGATCACATCATTTTCGTACCGTATTTGTTACGGCACTTTAGAATTGTAACACGCACTGCTGTACGTAGTAAACGTGTTCGGTGCATTGTTTGATGTGGCAAGACCTAAGTGGAATAGAGCAGATTGAGAAAGCTATGACTCTGTCCCTTAGTCAATGGACCCCTGAATACAACGCCATATCAAAGGCGAAAAACCCTGCGCTCACTAGCTTCTGAGCCTCTGAATTTGTTCAGCGGCTTACGGTTCAACAGAACGGTGCATTCTGTCGGCCTTGAGAATTCCTACGTAACCTCCCATTACATG
>QNGE01006741.1:0-13133 GCA_008508345.1 Paragonimus westermani
CTGATGTATTGCTGTCTATGATGATGATGATGGTGATGACGATGATAGTAGTAGTAGTAGTAAAAATTACACAGCGTAGGAAAGACGAATGTATTGATTACCCAACAAAAAGCAATGTGAATTTGCTAAACGTGAGTAGGCAAAACTGCGCCAATTCAAAAGTATCCAAGCTAAAGTGGGAAAAGTCGCGTCGTCAATTTGGCAGGGAACACGAACACCAGATGACCATCCTAATCCTCAATACAAGTCATATTAATGCGCGCGTGTGTAGATCAGTGACAAGGCATAAATACGAGCAATACACCCATATCTAAATCGAAATCCTGTATGTTCTCCACGTATCCGGCTTTCCCTAAGTTTGGCGAAAAAACGCAAAATAAAGCCACAATAGAGACTAGACTGACACCTCTGTGACTATCGTTTTAGAGGAATGAAGTAATTGTTCGTAAGCAACGATTTCGAGATGCCTCTTCAGTTTCTTGAAGTTTCCCAAGCAGTCTTAACAGTTCTAACGCCTACGATTCTAAACCATCTTTGAAAGGCGAACAGAAGATATGGTGCTGGAACCAGGCTGTGCTTCAACAATGTAAGCTGGAGGGCCACTGTTGCTTGCGACGGAGGACCATCTGGAATGCAATGACTAGAAACTTGAGGTCGAATGAACTATTCTTCGAAACGACCGGTCTACCTATCAATTCGGGACAAACGGGTGACGATAAAGAGACTACCTTTCTTTCAAATATAGCCTCGCGACGGCTAACACAACCACAAATCAGGAAGTCGTGTCCTCCCATTCCTGAATCAACAGACTTGCTCCATCTCTTCCAGTCGTTCAATCAAATGATGACCACGGCCTTGTGCAGGTTTCTGTTCAGCTGGTAGCTGGTTCGACGGTAGTTGGTATGATCAGAGCCAGATGAAATCAAGTGACGCTTGTGCACAGGGTTCATCGGCGTAGCACAAACCCAATCTTGCTGCAAGTGCAGAACTCTTCCAGTACTCGTTTCCTCACAACAATCTTTCACAGTTGCTGCCATTCATCCTTGGCGTACGTTTGGCCCATTCAGTTAACTTGACCTGAACAACTCGTTCTTAAGTGCCTCCTGAAGAGCTCTTCGTAAGCTGACCCATCGAATGCCAGTTAGTTACCTTACAGGTATGAGCGCATGACCTCTAGACAAATGATAGGATCAAACAAGCAATTATAACATAATTTGAGCGCTGCTGGTTGCTTCAAATTACAGGACAGCTTCTGACAGAGTGGCGTCGCCCGTGGCTCGTTGATTAGTTCACGTTTAAGATGTATAGTGTAGTGTCCATTTGCCAAAATGATTCTTTACCGAAGTATGGGCGCTCGAAGGTGCATACTTGTATAGTGGTTTTGCTGATACTAAATACACCACTAAGCCACCTCTCATCTGGAGAAAGGCAGTCACGATGAACATGCAAGTCGCCGGGTACTACGACGATACTAGAGGGCTTGACCTGCCAAGTGAGGTCGATGAGGGCATCGTACAACGCATTTTAATAACGTCTGAAATAGTGTCCGTCGGGGTACACGCCGGCTCACTGAATACACAACGGTCTTCCTGGTTACGCTGGCAGACCTTAAGTGACGACTGAATCTGACAACGCATAAACGACCGCCAAATGGGATCCAGCGTAGTAGACACTGCTCTGCCTTAAAACTCAGCACGATTCTCATTCCAGCTCGATCGAGAGATTCAATTACGGTATCTGCAAAGTCCTGAAGGTAGAAACACTTAGATTTAGAGGTCAGCCCAGGGGGATAACAGTGCTGGAGGCACCTACGGGTCACAGCACATACCAAGCTCAAGAGAACACGTGCTAACGTAGCCTGCTGATCTACCTACTCGAAAGTGTGGACACTACCAGCGCTTGTCTTCCAGTTACTTTGACGTTAGAAAAACATATAGCTGTCGAAGGAGCAGAAAAGGCAGACAAATTAA
Source organism: Paragonimus westermani (assembly GCA_008508345.1). Taxonomy (NCBI): domain Eukaryota; kingdom Metazoa; phylum Platyhelminthes; class Trematoda; order Plagiorchiida; family Troglotrematidae; genus Paragonimus; species Paragonimus westermani. Next base: position 1,971 of record QNGE01006741.1, read on the forward strand.
AGGGTAAAATAAAAAGAAAAGTTGGTGACCTGAAAAGTGTTACCGTCAGGAGAGCTATAACTTTTGATATTTTTGGATCGTTCACGTTATCGAATGCGGCTGACTTGAAAAAGTCTGCCCACATTCGCTGACTCAAAAGTCCGGCTAGCGAGGGACTTAACTCAAAGACCGACTCAAAATGTGAACCTTCGAAACAACAACATACAAACCTCCTTGATGTCTGCTCAGGGTCAACGTTCCAAAACTTCCACCGTCTTGACAGAGAGAAGCTCGCGCAGCCCATAGGGGCAGTAGATAAGAAAATGATAACCAAATAAGAGTGTTGTTGAGTACAAAGATACATCATGAACTTAGATTACTACTAAAAACCTGTACCCGTATCGAATAGTAGCAGCTACCATCAACCGTTCGACGATCGGAACGCATTTATTTCAACTTGTGTGGACGACGGAGACCATCCCCACGTGCTGGAATCACGCGATAATTGTTCCTATATTCAAGAAAGGCATCAGGGGCTCCTGCGGAAACCACAGGGGAATTAGTTCAACCCCAGTTATTTCTAGGGTTCTGGCATCCACCGTACTTCGTCAGCTGACTGTAGCTCAGTATACACCTTGCATCGTTCGTGTGTATGGTTACAAGATTGATTTAGCAATGACCCTGTTATTGTTAACGCTGGCAGACCGCTGTACACCACCGATCGCTTCAATTACATGCTCAGTGTTACCTCCTCAATCTGTTGCATTGCTGACGAGATTAAGATGAGAATAACGGAAGCACTTTTTGCATTTATTAACCTAGGTCACTAGTGGCGCCGCAAACGTCCAAATGTAGACTGAAATCAAAGGTTACAATGCGCGACCGCATTCAGTTTTGATCCATGGATCAGAGGTCTAGCCCACGGATGCCGAAGATGCACGCAGACTCTCGGCAGTTGATAACCGCTGTCTTCGACAGTCAGCCCTTGGAAAATGGACTAATGATGTCAGCACTGTGACGGTCCGTCGGCACATGTTTCGGCAGTGTGTAAGTTGCCGACTGACAATCGAAAATGCAATCAACACTAGTCAAGTCGAGTAAGCTGTGCGTCCATGAAGCGTCTGCCGCATTGAGCGCTGTTCGACGTGGCTGCCAATAGCTGGGAGAAACCGCAAGGCAGCCAGGCGATGCTACAGTCACGGGATACGAAAGCTTTGACCGTTCCGTTGAAAAAGGTTGACACACGGTATCCGCAAATTTGGAGGTTTCGAGACCATCAACAAAAATCGCCAGGAGTGTCATACGACAGGACAGTGTTGCAGTCAATGGGGGACATGAATCTGCTAAGATTGTCCCTCTCTTTCACGAATTTTCACTGATTTTTATCTGCCTTTTTGTGCGTATGTATGTGTCCTACTTTGTTGGCCGCCTATTGTGTGGATTACTGCAAAAACCAACTACGGCCGAGTCGTAACACAGGTAATGCTGGAAGCTAAATACTGATGGCACAATAAATTTTCGAATCGTACATCGGGACGGTAACTGAACGCTGTGGTGTGTAAGACGGGATTTGTACCAGCCTTCAGTAGTCCGTCTGCCCGACGGGTTCGATCGCTGCGACTTTCTTGTTCCCTCTAGTCACTTCCTTCACTGCGAGTACAATGTCTGAACTGATGATCAAAGGAAGGAGGGTAATGTCGTTATTTCCCAAATAAATGAAGCTAATGACCTTAAACTTTTGTTTCTCACAAACTATTTGCCTTGCATAACCGAAGGTAGGAAGCGGGTAACGCGTAGTGCGAGCTATTGCTGAAGAATAACGCTATGAATTCTTCCTTATTCATTTGATCATACAGATTAAATTGTGCAGTGAGTAGTGGTCTCACAGATCCCACAAAGATCCCGGTTGTCATCATGCATTTCTGCTCACTTTTTATGCCCGCGCGTCTTCGTATTTGTTTACCACAGGAGTTGGTATCACTTTCCTCAGCCATGTGACCAGCTGAACGCACTGGACGTTTGCAGCTTTAAAAGAGTTAAAACATTCTCATCGTTTTGTGTATACTTTCTGGCCTCTTTTGTGGAGTGCACGGAAATTCCATCCACATCTTCGTTCGATGCATTTTTAAATGATGACGAATAGACGTGAGCCCATTTTATGTTTTCCATTCCTTTCTTGTCAGTGGTCTCAGATTTGGTTACAAATAACGACCTGCTGTTTTTCCAGTGTTGAAAGCAAGCAATGTTCTCTTAGTTCACATTCCCTTAAGGCATTACATCGATTAAAGACAGACAAGTACAAATCAATTCAGTTCGGTTTCCAGGAGGAAGCTGTTGGAGTCATGAAGGCCCACATGGTTGTGACAGTATGGGAGAATTCTTTGCTTGCAATCGTAATCGTGCGGGCTAACATAGAAAGTACCAGTGCTCAAGCTGCCATCGCCAATAGGACAGGAGTTTATAGATACTACCAATATGAGTTTATTCTCCCATTGGTACCTAAGGCAAACAAAGACGAAAACTTGGCTGAAGCAGAAGATTCGGAAAGAGGAACGGTCAATAATCATCAAGCTTTCCATACCCAAAATGCCATACGCAGAAACGTCTTCCAACTGCTCATTACCTGACAGGTGACAGGAATTCGCTTTAGCCGACGCAGCAACTCTCACTTTCGTCAACAAGAGATCGTGAACACGGAAGTGAAACTTCGTATGTGGGTCGAAAAAAGACCCGTTTAATGAACGTGAAGACACCTGCGAGGCCCCATCTAACCCTAACGCGCTCATGGAAAAAGATCATGTATTCTCAACCTCTCCTTGTTCAAACTGTCTCACACTCTCGGCGGCAGCCTTGTGAAACCTCTATGAACTCTCGCAAATATCTCAGTGTCCTTAACTATATTCGGACCCCATGCCTGCCTTGACCTATTCTGCTACCTCAACAGGGTGGTTAGGCTAACGTACCGCGTTGATTCAGAGGGCTTGCTGATTAGGACCTTGATCCTTCCAGGTGTGGCCCCTCAGGTGTGCGGAAGAGAGGCAATCAGACGGAAAGCAGATGCAATCATAGGATTGCGTGTCACAGCACTGATCGCGTAGGGGTGTTTAAGTGGTAAGCCACGATCTTACAGCCACGCGGCAAAATTAGTTTTATAGTTGCGTCATTACTGTCTTCCGAATCAGAAAGAGGGCAGTAAGAAGGTGCACACTCAAACAAAGAGCAGTATGATCGCACAACAGCCGACCAAGACGGACGTCGAAAAGACATCCGGTATTGTCCCAAAGCCCGATGTAGATCTGAATACACCCACTACGCGCAGCAGTGCTCAGAGTCAGACATCAACGCTTTATTTACTGCGTCTTCAGGCCACGCAAACCACTCGGGGCGAAATCCATCAAGTCAGCTTCCTCGCGCATCATAAGACAGGGGAGTGGCGGAACTCAGCGCTCGTCAAGCACTCACATATATTCACCCACTACGACTTTGCCTTCTATTTTGATTCCCAAAGATTTCACTTCTCCTATACCCTCGTGTGGTAATAGTTTTCTGAAGTCAAGACAAGGGGTAAACTTTGGCAACTTCAATGTCCATACTCCTGAACGAATTGATCAGCAAGCTGCTCTGGCAAGTACGTTCCCAAGTTTGGAGCTCGATTTTTTCTGTATGTCAGAGAAGCGAGTCCACGACTTCAGTACCGCTATCCACTTGGACTCAACTCCACCTAATCGTCGATCCAAGCGCTTCTCTCCCAGGGACTTCAGTGATGCCACTCACTTCCAGAGCAGAACAATGTTCGCTTGATTAGATTCCAGCAAACAGTCAATTATGTGCTGTCAGATTCAACACATCGAGTAAAATTAGAAAAGCGTTGTGTTTTCATTGTAAAGGCGTATGCTTCAAGCGATAGCTGTTCGGATGCTACCAAAATGCATTCCATGACGCTATCGTTAACCTTGTGAAGCAGATTAGGCACTATAATATCATCATAACAACCGTCGTCTTTGTCCTGAGGATAACCTTCTGGGAGGTGTTTGGAACCCACATACAACGCACTGACAATGGTGAAAGACTGTTGCAACTGTACGCATTTCAAGGTCTGTATTTCAAGCACCACACTGCAACATGGGAAGGGGGTACTGTATCACATAGAGAACTCCGCATGGTTCTCAGCCGCGGACACAGCTCGATCATATAGTAGTCAGTTACAGGTGACGCAACTCTATCAGAGTGCCGTGCTTTTGAGGCATTCATCTAGACTCGGACCATGTTACTGTGTATGCCGACCTTGTTTTGTCATTGTCCAGAGGTCATGCGCTCATGAATGTGATACTTAACAGCCATTCGAGCAAGCAGAGTGTAGAGAACGCCTACCAGGAGGCACCAGTGAACAAGTTACCTGGTTCGAGTCAGATGAGAGATCCTAGCGAACACTGGGAACACAGCGCAGCAACTATGAAAACCTGCTGTGAAGGGGCACATTCTGAAGGGGCTGTGCAGTTGTAACAGAGTTGGAGTTCTGTCACATCAATAAACCTTATGAGCGTCGTTTGATTCTAGCTGGCTGTGAATATAAGGACGATCGTCGAGGACCTAAACGCAAACTGACAAAAAACTTGTGCAAAGACCGCGAGCACAACTTGAACGAGTAGTTGAAGGAGATAAGCAGAGCCTTGTTGTGTGGGGATAGCAGAAAGCTTTATCCCTGATCTATTATTGCACTGATCGTGTAAGTGAGACCATATATAAAAAGGATGGTTCACTTATCACAAGCACGGAGTTTGCAGGTGGACCGAACACTTTTAGATACAGATCAGTTGACCTCAACCGGACCATTTAGACGATGGGATTCAAATGATCAGTCATCGCGTGTCAGACAGTCCTCTATCAAAAAATGGAAAGGTCCTGGTGCTCAAGTTGCTAAAGCACGACAAGGCTCCTGGACCAGTTTTCCTTTCCCTACTATTCATGTGGGGGAGGATGGTATCAGAACTGACAACTCCTCCAGACGGTTCAAAAAAATGAATATGCACTCGTGATTAGTGCTTATTGAGAGTAATTCCACAAAAAGCGGCCGAAGTCTATGCGACAACCGCAGAGGCACCAGTCTAGTGTCTGTTGCGTCTAAGTTGCTCACTGGCTTTACATCACCTCGGCTCACTGAGCCCAGAAAATGCAGACAAGATTCAAATTTGGACGAGATTGCATTGATCACATCTTCACCTTGTGACAGATCTTGGAAATTCTTTCGGTTGTCTGTCTGTTATTCTGCCTTGCTCCGTGGTTAGGAAACGTGCCCATGAATTTGCATTAGAACCTGGGATCATGGTGTTCTTAATCCAAACTCAACATTACAAGTTCTGCTATGAACCGTTCTGTGACAATACGCTTTAGACAGTAACGCCTCGCTGATAAATTAGAGGCCCACGATGAGTGTGTACTGAATGCGGAAAAGTGACCAAACTTTGAAGTGCAATGTGTGCCACTTAGTGATACATTTCCAAGAGTCATATCTGAACAAAGTGGTTTTAACACCAAATAGATTGATTTGCAAAGTTCTGCCGTCAAATACACTTTTTGACAGTGCCAGCAGCAGTACTTAATCGCAGGCCGGCAGGAACAGAAAAATCAACGTGCTTACCAAATACCCAATGAAATGGCCGCGTCTAGAATCATGTGTTCCTCTTCTACTGTTCTCACTAGGTTCTGTTTCATCTGCATCGTTATTTCGACATCTCAGGCAGTTGCCCATATCTAACCGGTATGCCGATGCATTCCGAAATCCACCCAGCTGATTTGACGAATTGGGATATATGAGGCAGTCTATATCCGTACAGTGTCTCGGCGATTCAGCGATTCCGCAAATTCACCAAGATTCACGCTCTCAACGATAACTACGAGTTTTCAACGATTTGTGCAGGCATTCTGGGCTAAATTACCAAATCACCCTGACTCCGTCAGTTTGTTTGGTTCAATTCTAGGTGTTGAAAACAGAGTTCATTACCCTGTACGGTTGTGTTTATTCTCTTAACGATTCAGCGATTCGCTGATTGGTAGACGGGTTCGAGGCGGAGACCCAAGGTTCCCCGATCCAGTCGGCTCTTCTTACTCAGTGTCAAGCAAGCGCGTGTTGGTTTGAAAGGCAATCATTGGGAAGCGGGATGGCACCGCTATTGGAGATTACAGTAAATACCAAGATCAGAATGAGATTACTTGTATAGCAAGCAAGTTGTTTTTCGTTTTCTCTTACTTTTTCTTATATACAGGTCTGACACTGTGCTTGTAGTTTACGGACATCAGGCGGATGATGTCTGAAACTGGATTCTCACAGCCGAAGCGCGGGAAGCCGTTGCGTACTGACTGTGGGAACTTTCCCACAGAGTTTTACTCCGGGTTCAGCGAGTTACTCAGTGGCAATAATTTAATAAGCAACAAACAACGCAGTATGCCATATATTGCCACCATCGAAGAAGTGGAAATGTACGGTTAGCTAGCACTAGCGTGTAGCGCGTGGTGCGGAAGTGGGAAGAATCTCCATACTAGCGGAAAGTGGATCGAGCAAACATGCCTTGAAAGGAAGTGCCAAATTATGCAGCAAAATATCAACGAGAATAAAGCCATTCTAACAGGTCGCCGTACAGCGCAAGACCCAGTGCCGCCAGGCTACTAGCAGCCAGGTTCAGCGAACAAAGCTGGACTGAACACCTCTTGGGGAGTGACAGAAAATAATATGAGTACAGTGAATCAACAACAAAATATTATTCAAGCACTAGTCCACTAACGGTTTGAAACGACCCCCAGAACAAAAAGTGATAATCGTCAGTGGGAGGTCGTTCCAGCGATTGATAGTCCTATGAGGAAAGAGCTGTTATCTAAGAAAGTTCCAGGTCGCATTTTGTAGGACTTCTGTTGATGCTCTCTTTGACTAGTAACAATCGCTGAGGTGACGAATTGCTGTCTGTGTTCTACGCCAGGGAAAATGTGTGCAAGGACCTAGTCGTCGCGGGGTCTTCGAGACTCAGGTGGACAGTGATCAAGAAGTCCGGGACGATATTCGTGAGAGAAACACTGCACTCCAGCGACCGTTTTCATGGCAAATTGTTGAATAAGTTATGTGACTAATATGCCTTCGTTCAGCCCAGTGCGCACTAGTTGCCTGACTTTATCTGAAAACTTGGAGTGATGGTCAGGCTTGCGTGCTGTTTTGATCCGGCAGGCTGTGCTGGCCGCGGCTCCGGTCCTTGCAGATGCAATCTTGCCAGACTGGCCAAAGGGGGGCAGCCGGACAAAAGACAGATGCAATCGTTGATGACCATGTGTTGTGATTTGGTTCGGTTTCATGTTTGTTTTTTGCCTAGTCTCACTTTGTGTGTATGTGTGATTGGTTTGTGTGTGTAATGCTGTTTTTCCTCCGTGAGTGTGCTGAATCTCTTGGGGTGTGGCTGTCGAACCTGTTCTAGGTGGTTGATGATGTTGCGTTTGCATGTGTGCGCCACCAGCTGCCTTGCGGTACGTGCTTTGATTGAACTTGAGGGCACTAGTCACCCTCCTGCCTTGGTCTGGGCACCCTGATGGTACCTTTGGCCCACGTACACGATGGTGTCACAACACAAATCGAATGCCATAATGCATCGGCCGTCGCGCAGGATGAAGTGGGTCACCCAATCTATTGCACCTGACACGGTGAACAGATGAAGATATGTTGCTGCCGATTACTTACCTTCGTGCTGCTCCACCAACTTGATTCTAGAGTAAATAATGATCACCATATCTCATTGCCCTGAAGACCAAACCGAGACATGCCCTGGGACGCAGGACGCTTCCTACTGGAACACAGAACGAGCGCATGCTGCCGAATCGATGCAATGTCACAAGACTGCCGGAACGGTGAACTGCAGTGCTCGCGATGGAACCGCGTCGCTATGGAACCGAAGCAGCATCCCTGAGTATGACAGGGCCTTCAGACCAGGGTAAGCTGTAGGAAGCAGTCGCCGGGTTCACCCTTTACCGGACAGGTTACCCGGCAGACGGTGTTCGGGAACATTGTGTCTGTTCCGCAGTCGTTGATCACGTCAGTGCTTTAATGATAAGCGCGCCACAAGGTATCAGCCCTCGAATCCTGCTCATGCACCTGCTACTCGATAGAGTTAAGTGTGCTATGGTACAAAGCATCAGTCCTATGATCATCTGTGTACCATAATCCGGCCGGTGTAGGTGATTGACCAACTGCTTGTTCTGGGTGACTTGAATGCTCGAGTTGGACGTGACTCGGTAGCCGGCCTGGAAATTCTAGGGCCCTACATTCTCGGTTCAGCCAACAAGAACGGTGATCGTCTGCTGTAATTGTGTTACTCACAAGTTGGCCAACACGAAAGCCCGATTCCAGTTGGATGCAAGCAACATCACATCGTGGACCCATGCACGAAGCTACCATCAATATTCACTTGATTCACTTGAACCTTGACTATGCGGCAGCGCAACGTTTGTGGAGTGCTTATCACGCATGTGAGGTGTTGCGCCAGATTTTGCACAGATCATGGGGTTGTCATCATCAAATTTTCTATATATGTACGTAAGTCTGTTTATCTCAGATCCTTCGGAAAACGGCAGACGATGGATATCAAGCAATTGAGGAACTCCGAGACGTAGACTGCTTCTCAAAATGCAGTTGCCATTTGTTGGTACTATGCTTCTGTATCTACTGCGCCCGGGGATGTATTGCAACAAATCAAAGAACAGATCGTGGTAGCAGCCACAGGGACGGCCGGTGTGGGGTGGAAGAAACGTCCAGAATAGTTGGACGACAACAACAATGCGGCAAAAACAATTCTGAACTGAGATTGCGGTTGTTACGCTGTGACCGTCCAACTTTATGGTGCCATCTGTTACGTGTTACTCATTCTTAGCGATAGTGGATTTTATGGCTGAAAATTTCATCAGCCAATGTTGAATCCAAGTATCTTATGACATGAGGTCCTTCTGCATATTTTATAAACATGGGGTCAGATTGCCAGGAGGAAAGCTGTAAACAAGATTGATATGATCAGTGAATAGGAATAGTTTGCCATGCCTGATAACCCCACGTACATCGGTGACATATAGGAAAGAAAAACGGTAGTGCAACAATTCATCTGATCGCTCCACAGGTGATTTGCCTGAGGGTTGAGCTATCGTCTCCTATTTTCACTGTTTATGTGCGGCCTGAAAGGTATGAAGAAAACCAGCTAAGCAATGGATTACGTATACTGAAGGATGCCATTTCGAGCATGGGACGCCTATGAGGCACACGATCGAAAGCCTCCACCATGTCCAACATTATAATGATAATCGCCTCATAGGCGTCAGTGGACTCTGCCACATGGTTGAGAAATTCTAGCTGGCATGTCATGCAAGAACGCTTGTTGAGAAACCCATGCTGGGAGTGGTTTATAAGGTCTCGTGATAACAGGAGTTCGACCATGCGACATTTCATTATCCTTTCCAACACCCTTGAACAAATTGAGGTATGATCAATGGGACGATAATTGCTGACACCATGTCGCGAGCCACTTTCATAGCGCGGCTTAATTGTAGAAGTTTTCCACTGAAGAGGGAAGGAACCTGATGTTGGAGAAAGTGTATAAACATTAAGCAGAAGTCGATGGATGTCTTCCCCTCCGTATTTTAGAGCAACGAGGTGAATGCCATCAGGACCAGGTAAGTGAGAAGGTTAGATAATAACTACCTGAGAGCGTATGAGCGATGCATCAACAGGGATATGGCTCAGAAACGTACTTGTACTTACAGAAGGAGGTGGGGGTAGTATGTGATCTTTGATGTTGAAGGAAGCAGCAAGATATGGATGGAAAACCTCACAGATTGTTAGAGGATCATCTACAGTGGTTTTGTTCTGCAGTGTCACTACTGAGATGGCAGGGTCTCTCCCATTATTCCCGCGTCTCATTAACCTAAAAATTTGTCCTATTTATTTGCGAACGTGCATTGGAAAACGATACGCCTAGTGCATGTTTCTTGTTCGGCATCATTTTTGGCCTTTAAAAATGTTTAAAACAGAAATGTCTTTGTGACTGGAAGACCCTGATGTTATCGCTTGGTCTGATGTCCTTATAATAAGCTCATTGGGGAATGATTGGTTGTCACCCACGTTTGAGTTCATGACAGGAAGTGTTGGAAAAGGACCACTAAGATATGGCTGGATAGTGGAACAATGGGGGACGGTGTTAGAAGGGGAGGTGTGAAACGTATGTGTTCCGCTAAAAAAGGGTAAGGCTGAGGTGGATTTGTCATGCCCACCTGCACGTTGTCAACGAAGAGATCTCGGGTCGCGTTTAGGTGAGCATTCGACGTGTAGGGCTATCCGTATTGAAAGGGGTGTTGCACGTAGGGTAAACAACTTCAAGGAGCCCTGGTTCAGCCTCACATGAATAGATGCGTCACGCGAAAGACTGCTGTCACTAGGCAGAGGCCTGGATTCGAGGGTTGGTAACAGATGCGTCTTTTTATTTGCTGGGTATGGATTTGTGCTTTTTGCCTGTTCATGCCCTTATGATGTCAAGGAAGAGACCTTGAAGTGCCCAAAGGGTAGTGATTTGAGGGGAGTTTATCACCACCGTTACCCCACTGGTGGCCGTTTTGCGGTTTTCTGCGGGATCGGTTCAAAGTTGAGACACCGACGTGTTTTCGGCTAATATACTGCCGGTTTCCGCGCAGAGAGGTTGCGGTCTAGACGCTTCATTGATTTCTATATGGGCACAGTAATTCGCATGCCCACTTGCGCGGGTTGATTCCTCGGCCGAGGTACCCCAACGCTCGACACGCTGGTGGAATTGTCAGGGTCTACTATTAGATCATTCGGGTCAGCGGATTTGTTCTCTTTGTTGGCGTTAGCATTGTCGGTAGGATCATTGGTTCACTCTGGAGTGGTGCAACGAAGCGATACTACACGATCTTTGGGACCCAGTCAACCATATCTGGGTATCGTCGTGCCCTGTTTCGATGCGTCCTGGAACACACGGTCAGAGTTGTGGACAAATGTCCTGCCCGTTAAGAGTATTTGACATTCCCATTCAAGGGGCGTTCTGCCCTCCACAATTTTTAACAGTTTAAGCGAGGTTTTGGATCTAATAAGGTCCTGGCTCTGTATGAACTGTTTTGCAATTGCCTCACTATGAAGTTTGAATAATAGCG
>QNGE01006741.1:13931-28718 GCA_008508345.1 Paragonimus westermani
CGGTATTGCACGCAGGCTACTTACACTGTCGTAAACTGAACCGACTTTAACCGCAACACTGCAAAGTGCGTTACACTTGCCCATTTCGGAACGCGCGTGCAGCAGATGGAAGAGGGATGACTCATGGGATGCCTGAACACAACATTCCGAACAATCCACAAGGTATCTTTTGGGTCAGAAACTCTGCTTGTTCGATCTGGCGATCGCGATTGGTACTCACCTTGTAAATATGGTGGTCAGCATACCATGGCTCGGCACGGTGCTCATTTGCTACCAGATTTCCAATTCACACGTCAAAAATCCCGGAAACTGCAACAAGGACTTCGTTCCGAATTTTCCAGAAAACCGATCTCAGTGCAGTGAGGTGCTTAGTGGTCACACAGGCATTTGTTCCTCACAATCCACTGCTTCTTCGAAACATACGCCTTCTCGTGATGTACACCGTTGTCTATTAATTAACTAGATGCCAGCCGACAAGTTATGGGATCTAGAAGTTTTCTTCACTGTACGAAACAGGCGCAGATGTGAAGTCCGTTAACAGGCCCGGCAGGTACAAACAAAAACCTCAATGGTATTTAGCAAAAGCAAACATTTTCTATTTAACTTCGCGTTCCGCCAGAGGAAACCCGAGCTCTTAGTGCTTCATCTGTGATTTTCCGCTATGAAATCCTTCTCCAACCACCCAGTCGTTGCCGAGATGTTCGGAGAATGCCACTGTACAGTCCACTAGGTAGTTCTGCTGAACTGTAATGGGATCCTTCCACCTAGATGCTTCTAGCACCCACTCCTGACAGCTGGCTTCTTTGTGCAAAACGTTCATGATCTCCTGTTTAAAGCCAATTCTTACTGTGCAACGGAGCAAGACGCTGTCCATCCTCGGATCCCTAAAGGGGCGGACCTTGATTTCACGATACACCTCCATAATATGTTCAAATAGACACCTCCCACTATCGCCCTTCCAAGGGCGTGCAAAGATATCATTGTGACACCCATAGCTAAGGCGAGTGATCGTCACTCTTCTGCTAGCTATCGGCCGATCAGCCCTACTAGCACATATGCAATGCAGTGGAATGTCTTTTGGACTGTGCCATCCTAAAGCATTTCTTCTTAAATAGCTTGTTCTCCCCTAGTCAGCAAGGCTCTGCTTCTGACCGGTCATGGGAAGCTAATATGCTAATTTTCGTAGATGGCTTGATAGAAGCCAAAGACAACGGCTACATCTCCGAAACTCTTCTCTTTAACTTCGCCAATGCGTTGACCGTGTCCCGCCCGCTCCACTTGTACACAATCCGAAGGCTGATGGCATCCAAAGAGAGGTTCTTCGTTGGATTACACGTTTTGCAGGTAAAAAGTGATCAAACCTTTCATCCTCTGTTCGACCTTCGTTGGAGTTAATCAAGGACTTTCACTCGACCCACAGTTGTTTTTGGTACATTTATACACATAATTATGCCTCATTGATCTTCTGGGTGTTACTTCTGGCAACTTAATTCTACAAATATGGCTATCGAATAATTTTTCTTTTTATCACCACCAATGAACCCTCAGAATATATCGAGATCTCTTGGGACCCTGAAAACAATGTCTCCCCGCATAGACAGATATGTTTTCTAAACGCTTCTCAGGGTATGTATAATACTGCTGCTTGAGTGTTCTGATCAATTCGTGTACACGGTTGGCGACAGTGACAGTAGCCAACAGATGCCTGCGCTCGACCATCACCCCAAATGGCTAGCGTTGCATCACTTGTGGTTTCGCCTATATACAACACATCCAGTGTAAACTCGAAGGAATGAGACAGGCAGTTGCGTGAGTGAGGTGTTTATGTCCAGTAGGTCAGTGCTTGTAAGCCAATTGATTGGCTAGCCGGGAAGAGGAAATCCTTATATCTCGAAGAGTGAATAGAGGGTGACTGAAATGACTATCTAAACTGGGAATAAAGATATGTAAAATTTATAAGAGTCTGTTCAATATAGGGTTACATGCTAGTGCAACCTGTGGAAGATTCCCCCGCATACCGCGTGCTTTCATTCTCAGTCGCGCAATAAGTGTTCGCTGAAATTGCGGGCGCACATTCGAATCGTACTCAAACAGGCAGCCTGGTTTAACGCCAACTCTTCCCAACATCTACACTCAATGTGAAAATGTGCAACAATGACCTATACAACACTCAGGTAACTCTGCTTTTGACCATCAAAATCTTGTTTACCTGGTTTCACTTGTTCATACAGCAACTGCTTCAGTATACGGTCAACACCCATTCGGCGGGCGTGACCTGGCCAGCGGAGATGATCTGGAGCCAGCAGGTCTTCCATCCCGTTAAGGTTTGCTGGCCGCAATACGCCAGTGTTCGAAACCATGGGAGACCACATAACACCCAAGATGCGCCTCAGACATCGCATTTGGAAGCGGCCCAGGTAGCGCGCGTTCCGCTGATACCATGCCCACCTCTCACCATCGTCCAGTAGCATGGACAGGGTCATGTAGCTTTTGACACAGTGTTCGGCTTTAGGTTGTGGTTTATCGGACAAGCCCATCAAGACTCCTGAAAGCAACGACGAGAACCCTCAGCTCGCGGTCCACGGAGAGATCTGTCAATAAGCTGCTCACTACGTAGCAACAGTTCGCGCGGCCACCGAAGAAGTCTCCGTTGGCACGAATTCGGGGCAAATGTACACAAGCAGCACATCTACCCGGAGAAGCCTGAAAGAAAGGAAAGGTCTTGCCGGCGTTGACACCCAGTCCAAACCTGGATTTCACGGACCTGGATCGGGCGCGGACGCCAAGGTATGCGGATCGTTTTCACTGTGTGCCAGCAGCGTGTTGCCATTTGCGAACAGAGGAGTGCTCATCGTTAGGTTAAGGGACCGGGTTGGGGCGCTGAAATGTCGGATATTCACCAGGCGCCTACTTGTCGGGTGCCCAACCTCGACACCATACCTTCCAGAGTCCTGAAAAGCAACTTTTACCAAGGCAGTCAAATATAAGCTAAATAGAGCTGGAAGAGGGACACAATCTTGCTTCACCCCAGTAAAAATGTTAAAATCATTAGAAGTCAGTCCGCACGATTGTACGTAAGCCCTCATGCCCATGTGCAACAATTTGATCATATTGACTATCTTACCCGGACATCCTAACTTACCCAGCAGAGTCCACAACGCCTCGCAGTTCACGGAGTCGAATACCTTGGTGAAGTTCATGAAAAGAGCGCATAGTGGCCGGTTCCGTTCCTGACAGTTTTCCTGAAACTGTCGAGCAGCAAGTAACACGTCGACCGTACTCCGAATCACCTAGAATCCCCACTGATCATCCGGAACATTTGTCCCCAAGAACTCCGTATTCAGCTGGTTCGCCCGCGCATCTCAGAAGGCTGATGGCCCGATAGCTCTCGGTACATTGTTTGCTACCCTTACATTTGAGCAGAGGTACAATAGTGGCGTCGTTGAAGTTTCACGGCATCACATCGTGCTCCAAGATGGAGTGGACCAGCCGGGAAAAAGCGTGCCCCAACGATCGTCCGACATTCTTCCGGATCTCACCTGGTTGTCCATCCTCGTCTGCAACCACCCGTTGCGCAGTTGGCAAACAGCTTCTCGCAACTCTGGCAGATCAGGGAAGACATCAGGTGAAGATCTGATGGCCTGTTAAAGCAGGCTGTGTAGAGTCAATCAATCAATGGTAGCGGTGTGGTTTGGCAGGCCACCCTAGTGTTTGCGCCACACTTCCATGATGTCTTTCGGCTGGGTGCAAGAAAGGCCGGCGTTCAATTCTACCAGTTTATTGGCAAGCTTGAAAGGTGGACCGAGTATTGTATTAAGCTAATCGTAGAACTCTTAGTTTTGTCGGTGGTTTACGTAGCCCTGCATCCACTCATTTTTCTTCCTCCCACCAGTTGTCCTAATTTCTCGAGCAAACCCGGCCAGTTGACGGCGGATATTCCGCGACGTGACCTTCTTCGCTTCATTGCCTGGATCCAATTTGTAAGAGACGAACCCGACTTCCCATCTTATACAAACCTGAAGATAGCCAATTTGTTGTCGTCTAACTATTCTGGACGTTTCTTCCACCCCACACCGGCCGTCCCTGTGGCTGCTACCACGATCTGTTCTTTGATTTGTTGCAATACATCCCCGGGCGCAGTAGATACAGAAGCATAGTACCAACAAATGGCAACTGCATTTTGAGAAGCAGTCTACGTCTCGGAGTTCCTCAATTGCTTGATATCCATCGTCTGCCGTTTTCCGAAGGATCTGAGATAAACAGACTTACGTACATATATAGAAAATTTGATGATGACAACCCCATGATCTGTGCAAAATCTGGCGCAACACCTCACATGCGTGATAAGCACTCCACAAACGTTGCGCTGCCGCATAGTCAAGGTTCAAGTGAATCAAGTGAATATTGATGGTAGCTTCGTGCATGGGTCCACGATGTGATGTTGCTTGCATCCAACTGGAATCGGGCTTTCGTGTTGGCCAACTTGTGAGTAACACAATTACAGCAGACGATCACCGTTCTTGTTGGCTGAACCGAGAATGTAGGGCCCTAGAATTTCCAGGCCGGCTACCGAGTCACGTCCAACTCGAGCATTCAAGTCACCCAGAACAAGCAGTTGGTCAATCACCTACACCGGCCGGATTATGGTACACAGATGATCATAGGACTGATGCTTTGTACCATAGCACACTTAACTCTATCGAGTAGCAGGTGCATGAGCAGGATTCGAGGGCTGATACCTTGTGGCGCGCTTATCATTAAAGCACTGACGTGATCAACGACTGCGGAACAGACACAATGTTCCCGAACACCGTCTGCCGGGTAACCTGTCCGGTAAAGGGTGAACCCGGCGACTGCTTCCTACAGCTTACCCTGGTCTGAAGGCCCTGTCATACTCAGGGATGCTGCTTCGGTTCCATAGCGACGCGGTTCCATCGCGAGCACTGCAGTTCACCGTTCCGGCAGTCTTGTGACATTGCATCGATTCGGCAGCATGCGCTCGTTCTGTGTTCCAGTAGGAAGCGTCCTGCGTCCCAGGGCATGTCTCGGTTTGGTCTTCAGGGCAATGAGATATGGTGATCATTATTTACTCTAGAATCAAGTTGGTGGAGCAGCACGAAGGTAAGTAATCGGCAGCAACATATCTTCATCTGTTCACCGTGTCAGGTGCAATAGATTGGGTGACCCACTTCATCCTGCGCGACGGCCGATGCATTATGGCATTCGATTTGTGTTGTGACACCATCGTGTACGTGGGCCAAAGGTACCATCAGGGTGCCCAGACCAAGGCAGGAGGGTGACTAGTGCCCTCAAGTTCAATCAAAGCACGTACCGCAAGGCAGCTGGTGGCGCACACATGCAAACGCAACATCATCAACCACCTAGAACAGGTTCGACAGCCACACCCCAAGAGATTCAGCACACTCACGGAGGAAAAACAGCATTACACACACAAACCAATCACACATACACACAAAGTGAGACTAGGCAAAAAACAAACATGAAACCGAACCAAATCACAACACATGGTCATCAACGATTGCATCTGTCTTTTGTCCGGCTGCCCCCCTTTGGCCAGTCTGGCAAGATTGCATCTGCAAGGACCGGAGCCGCGGCCAGCACAGCCTGCCGGATCAAAACAGCACGCAAGCCTGACCATCACTCCAAGTTTTCAGATAAAGTCAGGCAACTAGTGCGCACTGGGCTGAACGAAGGCATATTAGTCACATAACTTATTCAACAATTTGCCATGAAAACGGTCGCTGGAGTGCAGTGTTTCTCTCACGAATATCGTCCCGGACTTCTTGATCACTGTCCACCTGAGTCTCGAAGACCCCGCGACGACTAGGTCCTTGCACACATTTTCCCTGGCGTAGAACACAGACAGCAATTCGTCACCTCAGCGATTGTTACTAGTCAAAGAGAGCATCAACAGAAGTCCTACAAAATGCGACCTGGAACTTTCTTAGATAACAGCTCTTTCCTCATAGGACTATCAATCGCTGGAACGACCTCCCACTGACGATTATCACTTTTTGTTCTGGGGGTCGTTTCAAACCGTTAGTGGACTAGTGCTTGAATAATATTTTGTTGTTGATTCACTGTACTCATATTATTTTCTGTCACTCCCCAAGAGGTGTTCAGTCCAGCTTTGTTCGCTGAACCTGGCTGCTAGTAGCCTGGCGGCACTGGGTCTTGCGCTGTACGGCGACCTGTTAGAATGGCTTTATTCTCGTTGATATTTTGCTGCATAATTTGGCACTTCCTTTCAAGGCATGTTTGCTCGATCCACTTTCCGCTAGTATGGAGATTCTTCCCACTTCCGCACCACGCGCTACACGCTAGTGCTAGCTAACCGTACATTTCCACTTCTTCGATGGTGGCAATATATGGCATACTGCGTTGTTTGTTGCTTATTAAATTATTGCCACTGAGTAACTCGCTGAACCCGGAGTAAAACTCTGTGGGAAAGTTCCCACAGTCAGTACGCAACGGCTTCCCGCGCTTCGGCTGTGAGAATCCAGTTTCAGACATCATCCGCCTGATGTCCGTAAACTACAAGCACAGTGTCAGACCTGTATATAAGAAAAAGTAAGAGAAAACGAAAAACAACTTGCTTGCTATACAAGTAATCTCATTCTGATCTTGGTATTTACTGTAATCTCCAATAGCGGTGCCATCCCGCTTCCCAATGATTGCCTTTCAAACCAACACGCGCTTGCTTGACACTGAGTAAGAAGAGCCGACTGGATCGGGGAACCTTGGGTCTCCGCCTCGAACCCGTCTACCAATCAGCGAATCGCTGAATCGTTAAGAGAATAAACACAACCGTACAGGGTAATGAACTCTGTTTTCAACACCTAGAATTGAACCAAACAAACTGACGGAGTCAGGGTGATTTGGTAATTTAGCCCAGAATGCCTGCACAAATCGTTGAAAACTCGTAGTTATCGTTGAGAGCGTGAATCTTGGTGAATTTGCGGAATCGCTGAATCGCCGAGACACTGTACGGATATAGACTGCCTCATATATCCCAATTCGTCAAATCAGCTGGGTGGATTTCGGAATGCATCGGCATACCGGTTAGATATGGGCAACTGCCTGAGATGTCGAAATAACGATGCAGATGAAACAGAACCTAGTGAGAACAGTAGAAGAGGAACACATGATTCTAGACGCGGCCATTTCATTGGGTATTTGGTAAGCACGTTGATTTTTCTGTTCCTGCCGGCCTGCGATTAAGTACTGCTGCTGGCACTGTCAAAAAGTGTATTTGACGGCAGAACTTTGCAAATCAATCTATTTGGTGTTAAAACCACTTTGTTCAGATATGACTCTTGGAAATGTATCACTAAGTGGCACACATTGCACTTCAAAGTTTGGTCACTTTTCCGCATTCAGTACACACTCATCGTGGGCCTCTAATTTATCAGCGAGGCGTTACTGTCTAAAGCGTATTGTCACAGAACGGTTCATAGCAGAACTTGTAATGTTGAGTTTGGATTAAGAACACCATGATCCCAGGTTCTAATGCAAATTCATGGGCACGTTTCCTAACCACGGAGCAAGGCAGAATAACAGACAGACAACCGAAAGAATTTCCAAGATCTGTCACAAGGTGAAGATGTGATCAATGCAATCTCGTCCAAATTTGAATCTTGTCTGCATTTTCTGGGCTCAGTGAGCCGAGGTGATGTAAAGCCAGTGAGCAACTTAGACGCAACAGACACTAGACTGGTGCCTCTGCGGTTGTCGCATAGACTTCGGCCGCTTTTTGTGGAATTACTCTCAATAAGCACTAATCACGAGTGCATATTCATTTTTTTGAACCGTCTGGAGGAGTTGTCAGTTCTGATACCATCCTCCCCCACATGAATAGTAGGGAAAGGAAAACTGGTCCAGGAGCCTTGTCGTGCTTTAGCAACTTGAGCACCAGGACCTTTCCATTTTTTGATAGAGGACTGTCTGACACGCGATGACTGATCATTTGAATCCCATCGTCTAAATGGTCCGGTTGAGGTCAACTGATCTGTATCTAAAAGTGTTCGGTCCACCTGCAAACTCCGTGCTTGTGATAAGTGAACCATCCTTTTTATATATGGTCTCACTTACACGATCAGTGCAATAATAGATCAGGGATAAAGCTTTCTGCTATCCCCACACAACAAGGCTCTGCTTATCTCCTTCAACTACTCGTTCAAGTTGTGCTCGCGGTCTTTGCACAAGTTTTTTGTCAGTTTGCGTTTAGGTCCTCGACGATCGTCCTTATATTCACAGCCAGCTAGAATCAAACGACGCTCATAAGGTTTATTGATGTGACAGAACTCCAACTCTGTTACAACTGCACAGCCCCTTCAGAATGTGCCCCTTCACAGCAGGTTTTCATAGTTGCTGCGCTGTGTTCCCAGTGTTCGCTAGGATCTCTCATCTGACTCGAACCAGGTAACTTGTTCACTGGTGCCTCCTGGTAGGCGTTCTCTACACTCTGCTTGCTCGAATGGCTGTTAAGTATCACATTCATGAGCGCATGACCTCTGGACAATGACAAAACAAGGTCGGCATACACAGTAACATGGTCCGAGTCTAGATGAATGCCTCAAAAGCACGGCACTCTGATAGAGTTGCGTCACCTGTAACTGACTACTATATGATCGAGCTGTGTCCGCGGCTGAGAACCATGCGGAGTTCTCTATGTGATACAGTACCCCCTTCCCATGTTGCAGTGTGGTGCTTGAAATACAGACCTTGAAATGCGTACAGTTGCAACAGTCTTTCACCATTGTCAGTGCGTTGTATGTGGGTTCCAAACACCTCCCAGAAGGTTATCCTCAGGACAAAGACGACGGTTGTTATGATGATATTATAGTGCCTAATCTGCTTCACAAGGTTAACGATAGCGTCATGGAATGCATTTTGGTAGCATCCGAACAGCTATCGCTTGAAGCATACGCCTTTACAATGAAAACACAACGCTTTTCTAATTTTACTCGATGTGTTGAATCTGACAGCACATAATTGACTGTTTGCTGGAATCTAATCAAGCGAACATTGTTCTGCTCTGGAAGTGAGTGGCATCACTGAAGTCCCTGGGAGAGAAGCGCTTGGATCGACGATTAGGTGGAGTTGAGTCCAAGTGGATAGCGGTACTGAAGTCGTGGACTCGCTTCTCTGACATACAGAAAAAATCGAGCTCCAAACTTGGGAACGTACTTGCCAGAGCAGCTTGCTGATCAATTCGTTCAGGAGTATGGACATTGAAGTTGCCAAAGTTTACCCCTTGTCTTGACTTCAGAAAACTATTACCACACGAGGGTATAGGAGAAGTGAAATCTTTGGGAATCAAAATAGAAGGCAAAGTCGTAGTGGGTGAATATATGTGAGTGCTTGACGAGCGCTGAGTTCCGCCACTCCCCTGTCTTATGATGCGCGAGGAAGCTGACTTGATGGATTTCGCCCCGAGTGGTTTGCGTGGCCTGAAGACGCAGTAAATAAAGCGTTGATGTCTGACTCTGAGCACTGCTGCGCGTAGTGGGTGTATTCAGATCTACATCGGGCTTTGGGACAATACCGGATGTCTTTTCGACGTCCGTCTTGGTCGGCTGTTGTGCGATCATACTGCTCTTTGTTTGAGTGTGCACCTTCTTACTGCCCTCTTTCTGATTCGGAAGACAGTAATGACGCAACTATAAAACTAATTTTGCCGCGTGGCTGTAAGATCGTGGCTTACCACTTAAACACCCCTACGCGATCAGTGCTGTGACACGCAATCCTATGATTGCATCTGCTTTCCGTCTGATTGCCTCTCTTCCGCACACCTGAGGGGCCACACCTGGAAGGATCAAGGTCCTAATCAGCAAGCCCTCTGAATCAACGCGGTACGTTAGCCTAACCACCCTGTTGAGGTAGCAGAATAGGTCAAGGCAGGCATGGGGTCCGAATATAGTTAAGGACACTGAGATATTTGCGAGAGTTCATAGAGGTTTCACAAGGCTGCCGCCGAGAGTGTGAGACAGTTTGAACAAGGAGAGGTTGAGAATACATGATCTTTTTCCATGAGCGCGTTAGGGTTAGATGGGGCCTCGCAGGTGTCTTCACGTTCATTAAACGGGTCTTTTTTCGACCCACATACGAAGTTTCACTTCCGTGTTCACGATCTCTTGTTGACGAAAGTGAGAGTTGCTGCGTCGGCTAAAGCGAATTCCTGTCACCTGTCAGGTAATGAGCAGTTGGAAGACGTTTCTGCGTATGGCATTTTGGGTATGGAAAGCTTGATGATTATTGACCGTTCCTCTTTCCGAATCTTCTGCTTCAGCCAAGTTTTCGTCTTTGTTTGCCTTAGGTACCAATGGGAGAATAAACTCATATTGGTAGTATCTATAAACTCCTGTCCTATTGGCGATGGCAGCTTGAGCACTGGTACTTTCTATGTTAGCCCGCACGATTACGATTGCAAGCAAAGAATTCTCCCATACTGTCACAACCATGTGGGCCTTCATGACTCCAACAGCTTCCTCCTGGAAACCGAACTGAATTGATTTGTACTTGTCTGTCTTTAATCGATGTAATGCCTTAAGGGAATGTGAACTAAGAGAACATTGCTTGCTTTCAACACTGGAAAAACAGCAGGTCGTTATTTGTAACCAAATCTGAGACCACTGACAAGAAAGGAATGGAAAACATAAAATGGGCTCACGTCTATTCGTCATCATTTAAAAATGCATCGAACGAAGATGTGGATGGAATTTCCGTGCACTCCACAAAAGAGGCCAGAAAGTATACACAAAACGATGAGAATGTTTTAACTCTTTTAAAGCTGCAAACGTCCAGTGCGTTCAGCTGGTCACATGGCTGAGGAAAGTGATACCAACTCCTGTGGTAAACAAATACGAAGACGCGCGGGCATAAAAAGTGAGCAGAAATGCATGATGACAACCGGGATCTTTGTGGGATCTGTGAGACCACTACTCACTGCACAATTTAATCTGTATGATCAAATGAATAAGGAAGAATTCATAGCGTTATTCTTCAGCAATAGCTCGCACTACGCGTTACCCGCTTCCTACCTTCGGTTATGCAAGGCAAATAGTTTGTGAGAAACAAAAGTTTAAGGTCATTAGCTTCATTTATTTGGGAAATAACGACATTACCCTCCTTCCTTTGATCATCAGTTCAGACATTGTACTCGCAGTGAAGGAAGTGACTAGAGGGAACAAGAAAGTCGCAGCGATCGAACCCGTCGGGCAGACGGACTACTGAAGGCTGGTACAAATCCCGTCTTACACACCACAGCGTTCAGTTACCGTCCCGATGTACGATTCGAAAATTTATTGTGCCATCAGTATTTAGCTTCCAGCATTACCTGTGTTACGACTCGGCCGTAGTTGGTTTTTGCAGTAATCCACACAATAGGCGGCCAACAAAGTAGGACACATACATACGCACAAAAAGGCAGATAAAAATCAGTGAAAATTCGTGAAAGAGAGGGACAATCTTAGCAGATTCATGTCCCCCATTGACTGCAACACTGTCCTGTCGTATGACACTCCTGGCGATTTTTGTTGATGGTCTCGAAACCTCCAAATTTGCGGATACCGTGTGTCAACCTTTTTCAACGGAACGGTCAAAGCTTTCGTATCCCGTGACTGTAGCATCGCCTGGCTGCCTTGCGGTTTCTCCCAGCTATTGGCAGCCACGTCGAACAGCGCTCAATGCGGCAGACGCTTCATGGACGCACAGCTTACTCGACTTGACTAGTGTTGATTGCATTTTCGATTGTCAGTCGGCAACTTACACACTGCCGAAACATGTGCCGACGGACCGTCACAGTGCTGACATCATTAGTCCATTTTCCAAGGGCTGACTGTCGAAGACAGCGGTTATCAACTGCCGAGAGTCTGCGTGCATCTTCGGCATCCGTGGGCTAGACCTCTGATCCATGGATCAAAACTGAATGCGGTCGCGCATTGTAACCTTTGATTTCAGTCTACATTTGGACGTTTGCGGCGCCACTAGTGACCTAGGTTAATAAATGCAAAAAGTGCTTCCGTTATTCTCATCTTAATCTCGTCAGCAATGCAACAGATTGAGGAGGTAACACTGAGCATGTAATTGAAGCGATCGGTGGTGTACAGCGGTCTGCCAGCGTTAACAATAACAGGGTCATTGCTAAATCAATCTTGTAACCATACACACGAACGATGCAAGGTGTATACTGAGCTACAGTCAGCTGACGAAGTACGGTGGATGCCAGAACCCTAGAAATAACTGGGGTTGAACTAATTCCCCTGTGGTTTCCGCAGGAGCCCCTGATGCCTTTCTTGAATATAGGAACAATTATCGCGTGATTCCAGCACGTGGGGATGGTCTCCGTCGTCCACACAAGTTGAAATAAATGCGTTCCGATCGTCGAACGGTTGATGGTAGCTGCTACTATTCGATACGGGTACAGGTTTTTAGTAGTAATCTAAGTTCATGATGTATCTTTGTACTCAACAACACTCTTATTTGGTTATCATTTTCTTATCTACTGCCCCTATGGGCTGCGCGAGCTTCTCTCTGTCAAGACGGTGGAAGTTTTGGAACGTTGACCCTGAGCAGACATCAAGGAGGTTTGTATGTTGTTGTTTCGAAGGTTCACATTTTGAGTCGGTCTTTGAGTTAAGTCCCTCGCTAGCCGGACTTTTGAGTCAGCGAATGTGGGCAGACTTTTTCAAGTCAGCCGCATTCGATAACGTGAACGATCCAAAAATATCAAAAGTTATAGCTCTCCTGACGGTAACACTTTTCAGGTCACCAACTTTTCTTTTTATTTTACCCTTTAATTTGTCTGCCTTTTCTGCTCCTTCGACAGCTATATGTTTTTCTAACGTCAAAGTAACTGGAAGACAAGCGCTGGTAGTGTCCACACTTTCGAGTAGGTAGATCAGCAGGCTACGTTAGCACGTGTTCTCTTGAGCTTGGTATGTGCTGTGACCCGTAGGTGCCTCCAGCACTGTTATCCCCCTGGGCTGACCTCTAAATCTAAGTGTTTCTACCTTCAGGACTTTGCAGATACCGTAATTGAATCTCTCGATCGAGCTGGAATGAGAATCGTGCTGAGTTTTAAGGCAGAGCAGTGTCTACTACGCTGGATCCCATTTGGCGGTCGTTTATGCGTTGTCAGATTCAGTCGTCACTTAAGGTCTGCCAGCGTAACCAGGAAGACCGTTGTGTATTCAGTGAGCCGGCGTGTACCCCGACGGACACTATTTCAGACGTTATTAAAATGCGTTGTACGATGCCCTCATCGACCTCACTTGGCAGGTCAAGCCCTCTAGTATCGTCGTAGTACCCGGCGACTTGCATGTTCATCGTGACTGCCTTTCTCCAGATGAGAGGTGGCTTAGTGGTGTATTTAGTATCAGCAAAACCACTATACAAGTATGCACCTTCGAGCGCCCATACTTCGGTAAAGAATCATTTTGGCAAATGGACACTACACTATACATCTTAAACGTGAACTAATCAACGAGCCACGGGCGACGCCACTCTGTCAGAAGCTGTCCTGTAATTTGAAGCAACCAGCAGCGCTCAAATTATGTTATAATTGCTTGTTTGATCCTATCATTTGTCTAGAGGTCATGCGCTCATACCTGTAAGGTAACTAACTGGCATTCGATGGGTCAGCTTACGAAGAGCTCTTCAGGAGGCACTTAAGAACGAGTTGTTCAGGTCAAGTTAACTGAATGGGCCAAACGTACGCCAAGGATGAATGGCAGCAACTGTGAAAGATTGTTGTGAGGAAACGAGTACTGGAAGAGTTCTGCACTTGCAGCAAGATTGGGTTTGTGCTACGCCGATGAACCCTGTGCACAAGCGTCACTTGATTTCATCTGGCTCTGATCATACCAACTACCGTCGAACCAGCTACCAGCTGAACAGAAACCTGCACAAGGCCGTGGTCATCATTTGATTGAACGACTGGAAGAGATGGAGCAAGTCTGTTGATTCAGGAATGGGAGGACACGACTTCCTGATTTGTGGTTGTGTTAGCCGTCGCGAGGCTATATTTGAAAGAAAGGTAGTCTCTTTATCGTCACCCGTTTGTCCCGAATTGATAGGTAGACCGGTCGTTTCGAAGAATAGTTCATTCGACCTCAAGTTTCTAGTCATTGCATTCCAGATGGTCCTCCGTCGCAAGCAACAGTGGCCCTCCAGCTTACATTGTTGAAGCACAGCCTGGTTCCAGCACCATATCTTCTGTTCGCCTTTCAAAGATGGTTTAGAATCGTAGGCGTTAGAACTGTTAAGACTGCTTGGGAAACTTCAAGAAACTGAAGAGGCATCTCGAAATCGTTGCTTACGAACAATTACTTCATTCCTCTAAAACGATAGTCACAGAGGTGTCAGTCTAGTCTCTATTGTGGCTTTATTTTGCGTTTTTTCGCCAAACTTAGGGAAAGCCGGATACGTGGAGAACATACAGGATTTCGATTTAGATATGGGTGTATTGCTCGTATTTATGCCTTGTCACTGATCTACACACGCGCGCATTAATATGACTTGTATTGAGGATTAGGATGGTCATCTGGTGTTCGTGTTCCCTGCCAAATTGACGACGCGACTTTTCCCACTTTAGCTTGGATACTTTTGAATTGGCGCAGTTTTGCCTACTCACGTTTAGCAAATTCACATTGCTTTTTGTTGGGTAATCAATACATTCGTCTTTCCTACGCTGTGTAATTTTTACTACTACTACTACTATCATCGTCATCACCATCATCATCATCATAGACAGCAATACATCAG
>QNGE01006742.1:0-28718 GCA_008508345.1 Paragonimus westermani
GGATTTGGCGTCAATTTAAGGCGTACGTACACAAAGTCAATAGTTCCCAAGTATATCTGATAGGAACCAGACAAGAAATGGTTTNAAGAAATGGTTTGGTGAATGAATAGCAGGCCAAATAAATTAAATTAATTAAAATTAGCCTCATGAGGCACTGAACAACACCGACACGCAAGATCCGCTAGGAAGGCTAAAGATTCAACCGTCCAGCTTACGGGCGATCTGGAAATGTGTAAGGCACAATTGACGCTCATAAGACGGAAAATCTGCAAACAAATAAGGACGGTCACGTACATGAAACGGACGGCAGGCACACTTCCTTATCCTATGTATAATGTCAACTCACATTTTTGCAAGTATTTTATGCATCGTGTAGCAAGCCGACCGGGGTCATCTCCAGTCATCTACATTATGTCTGTACGGAATGCTTACAACTACCATGTTTCGTTTTACAACTTATTTTTAAGCTATTGATGGTAACCAACTCCCGTTGGTAACCAATTACCGTGGCATTTTTGACCTAAAACCCACCTTCAATTAAGTTGATCGCAACACCCTCCGGAGCCGTCTCCTTCGTATAGAAGTCTCATGGGGATGCGTGAACACCTTAAGATGGTTGTTTCCATACTGCAAACAGAATGGGAGATTACGGTCAACCGCCTGAGGCTTTTGCCACTTTGAGGGGTATTTGCCATGCTTATGTGATACGCGTTTTGGTGTTCAACGAGATTTCAGAAAGTGCGCTAGAGGAGTTCCGTGGTTTCTGCCGGCACTAAACTGACCGATACAAAATTTGCAAACCACTTGCTTAGCTCTTCTGGTAGACGTAGAAAGAGCATGTTGAATAAGTTGAATACCGGTCTGTAAGGGATGCACTTCGTACCAGTACAGCCGAAAACTTCATTCTAGGACTGGGACGTTCCTGATCCCGCATTCCTGACTACGTGCGATCTGTGTAAAACTGTGGACCGTCTTACTTCCTTTCTTTCTCATTGGCCCACGTCGCCCCTGATGAAGATAGCAAAACTACGTGTTGTTTTCGACGTTCTTCGTCTTCTGTCACTTTAGAAGGAAATCCGGTTGTTGTTGATGATGATGTGCTATCCATTTTGCCTTATAGTCTGGGAACATGGTACGTGCGTGGTGAAGACACCAACGAATTCCGTGTGTTCATTTGTGTGTCTTTTCCAATTAGCCCGCTTAGAGTAGACTAAAAGTGTGGACAACGCTGTCACTCACCAGCACGTATTTTCAAGAACTTCGGATGCGTGATCAGTTAATCACACAATGTCGCATCCACATCGTTGCTACTTGTTCCGACCAACCCTAATTTGTGGGCTTTCGTTTACTTTTTATTGTGTTGGGAATTTCCTTGTGTAGTCCTCACCGTCAATGTTGTGGTGAGCCGTATCTCGAACCATCTGATCACTGTCATAACCGTTCTTATACGTCTGCTAAGCGTGGCCGATAGTTGGTACTCTATTCGTCGATGTACATCTATTGTCATTATTCACCTCATTTTTGTTTATACAAGTGTGCTTACCTGCACACGTGCATTTTCGGTTTTGAGCTGTACTCTAGGGTGCTAAGTTCATACGGTCGTTTATCCTGACAGTACACGAAGTAGCAGATTAGTAGTTGAGTGCAACTGCACGTAGCGGTTTGGTTTCTGAGTCGTGGCGAGAACACTGCACACGAACACAGTATAGATTCCCTGACCACCATGCAAGTGTTGTTCCGAAGGTAGAAGTGACAGATTAGCGAACGCGTTGCCTGCTTCCATAATCGTCAGAGGCAGTTTGTCAGCAATAGTACGGGCTGATGAGGTGACAGTACTCAGGTAAATGGGGCTTTTGATAATCTCAACCCTCCTCCCGCTTGGAGCATTAAGCACAAGGTCAAGGGAAACCCGATTTTGTAAAAACACTACACTTTGCAGGTGTATAGTACACAACCTGCGGATCACCGATGGTATTTAACATATTCGGCACGTCTGCGTGCTACTTTCAGAAGAACTAATCAGAACGCTGTCACCCGCGTGCTCGCAAGCGGACAGTGTACGACGTAGCAAATGTTCTACTCTGGAACCCTCGAAGCCCGTCGACCCTCTGTTTAGAGTGGTACTTTTTGCGTAGTTAGAGCGGAAAGTTGAACACTCTCGTCGAACGCTACCTGGGGTAAGGATCGCCCTGAACAGTTGCTCTTGAGTGCACATTCTACATCTAGAGCAGGCATACAGCGACCTCAACAACTTGGTATGCTTCTCCTCTCTGCGATGAAGGTAGACCCAGTGTCGACCACTCTAGTTAAAACTGCTTTTAAATGCTAAAATACCGCGGCCTCTGATGAAAGAAATGGTCGATAATTCAGTCTCTCTCGAAAATTGAAAGTACAATCGATATATCCATAAACGCGTCTGAAACCTGCTTGTCCGTCTCGTAGACGGCTGTCTCTGCGTTTCAGAAGATTCTGCATTATGAGACCCTTGGGTGACCTTAATGGGACGGATACTAATGATCTTTGTATTGTGTTCCCACACGTGGTGGAAACGATTATCGGTAGGCCTAGATGAAGAAATACTAATTCAGTCTTCCAAATAATACGAAGGAATGTGGGTAGCTCACACAACTAACTCTTACCAGTGCATTCGAAGAGCTACCGAGGGGAGGTCTTGACCCGGAGCTGTTTCACGCTTCAACAATTTAAGCTCAAAAAGCCACGACGGGAGGTCGTCGAAAATGTTGTAACCAATCTGACTGTCTCCGTCGTCCGTGGCAGAGTGGACTGGACCAGGACAGTAGAATCTTTCCTTAAGATGCTTAGACTATGTGCCAGGTCGACGCATCAAACTGTAAGGTCGTTCGCTATCGTTCTCGCACGTAGCCTTACTAACTCCTCATGGAAGGCTAACGCAATTGTGGATCAAGCACTCAATTATTTCCTGATGAAAATGCATCCTCGATCTCTATGGTTGGTTTCGGTAAGTAAGCCCTAGGTAGGTCCATAAATAAACTTTTCGTTCGATTGCATTTCAGTTCACGGTGGTTTTCGCTATATTTGGAAACAGGTCAGTCCATGTGTTTAAAAGCTGTATCTGTGATGCTTTTCAAAGCAAACCCGTGCGCAATTGGTTTGTATGGCTGTTGGTATTTCTGACCGGTGCTAGTTCAGATCTCCCCACTGTTGTTCCCCAAACAGTTTGACTGTTGGCGCTGTTCGTCAGGCGTTTCGTATACCTTCGTCGTTCCAATTCCAGCAGACCGTTCATGCCTGCAATCAGATAACCGCCAAGCCAGTGTGCACGAACACCGGTATGGTCTGAATCAAGACGATTAATGAATACCGACGAATAAAATTTAATTGAGTGCCGCACTCAGTAGCTGACGACAGTGAGATTGAATCACATCCAGGACTGGGTCGCACGGAGTGGTTAACTCGTGACGCATCACCGAAATTCCTGCTGTATAAAACCCGTGAGATGCGCATAACTGTAACGGCTGACCTCCATTCTCACAGTCGCATCCGGATACTGGAAACATTTGGCTGCTTCTTTTCTGAAATAAGATGATCAAAGTGTGCGTTTATCTGACCAACAGGTACAATGATGTCTGACTGTTTATTTTGTCTCAAACAATGAAAGAGGGCATTATAGGCGTTCTTGACGGTGTTTGAACAGTTGTCTGCAGGAGAAGTCGCGGATGTGGTAAACGAACAACATCTTTCTGGACTTTGCCGATAGACGTTGACCGAAGTACTAATGCTGACGTCACACGACTAACACAGAACCCAGGCCTGATTGCCATATCAAGATATCGGAAGAGTTCAGGTGTAAAATGGCGCTAAATTTTAGAAGTGAAACCATAGACTTAACCCCAGATTTGTTTCAGTGCCACTGCATAATGTGGGGGGTAATCCGAAGGGACTCGCCTGAAGTGATCCGCTTCTTTTGATGACACGAGGTGTTTGGAAAGTAATAGTGAATTCAGCAAAAATTCTGGGGGTGACCTTAAAGTAAAGTTCTGTATTCAGTCTATACCGAGCAGATCAATGCCTGCCGTTTTAATTGTTCGGGTCACACATGTTTGGGGTATTCGGTTGCTCAAGACACTAGAGACTAATTGGAGACGTACTCCGAACACAGGAACTGAGTTTCATTGAACCTCAACACAACGGTTTAAATTCCAGGATAAGCTCCAGTTGAACCTATCATTAGAGAGTAACTAAGGCAAAAATTAATATGACGAATTCCATGCGACGGACACCTTATCAATGAAATCACGAACACCATCTTCCACCTACCTGCTGGGATCTCTGTCAATGGCGAATAGCGTGGCCTTACTGGATAGCATGGGAATCAGCTGCAGAGTTTTGTTACCAGGTGCAGCACACGCGTCTATAACGTCGCCGTCCGGGTTGGATAGCAGAATTTCAGTAGGGATACAGCTAGCCTGTGACGTTTAAAATGAAGGCATATAGTAAGTCAATAGTAGTGAACAACCGGAGAATTGAATTGGCCATGATGCAAATTATGGTGCGGTTTCGATGAGCAATGCTAATGATTAGGCTCAACAACGCTGTATCTCACTTAACCAATCGCAATAAACAGACTATCTGACTGAGAAAGATATACTCCATTGGCAGCACTCCAAACTCTGACGGCAGTCGTGGATTTATCCCATTAACGGTTCTCTGGCACGTATCTATCCAGGAAACGTGAGCGTTCTCCTGTAAGCGAGTAGGAAAGTTTGTAAATTACATGAAACGATGAATATCGTTTGATGAACTAAGGTTTTAAGTCACACACAGGGACCCCGGGTGCGGGTGTAGATTTCAACGCTCCGACAATGCAAAGGTTTCTGCCGTCTTACCTTTTCCTTGTGTTTAACCGAGACCTATAAGAGTACCTTTCCAGCGGTACCCAAGTCACAACTTCGGAGTACCTTCCCGTTGTCTTGCCCACACACTTACGCGTGCAAGGTCACACGTCAACTGCAACACAGCTTTTAATAGTATATGAAACTGAGTTTCAAGCTCTTTTCAAGACTACCTGAAATCTGCCTTACGCAGGGGTGATCTATCGATCCGCCGACTGATCGGCATCGCATTGGTCGATCGTCCCAGGGCCACTAAACTGGCACTGACAGTCCCACCTAACGGGCAACCTTGAGAACCCGTCAACCTGATCAGCAATTGATCAACGGCCTTTATCACGCCTACGACAAACGGGCCTTCCGATTGGCCAACATTTTGGGCAGCAAACTCGTCCGTCTGCCCCGTGCGATACCCTCCCAAATCATAGTGCAACGACGTCTACGGTCTGGTTTCTAGCCGGGTACGGCGACAGCAAGAACACGAACAAAATTCACAGTTTAGCGCCCACACTTCGGATTCAGTTAATGACAGTACGCACGTACTGTAATTGAGCTATTAACGCAAATCAAATCAATTTAAGCTCCCATAACACTCGCATACGTCATACTTAGTTATGGTCACCACAGTTCACTGAAAGTAAACGTCTTTGCATCTGATCGAAAAAAACCACTGCACTTCGTGCGTAAACTGTCGACAGATGCTGCGTTTTGAACCCAACCTTTCACGCCATATCTAAAAGGTGAACTGCTTTGTATGTATTTGAGTTATGGCTTGTTTACACCCCGTTAGTGTGGATGGACACCATCCACCTCTGGCTGCTAGTTTGCACTGGCTACGACCGCAAGGGCTCGAACTGATGCTCGTAATGCTCCTTGGTGCTCACCCTCAAACCGACATTCCACGACCGCTTTCGTCCTTGTTTGCACGCATCAGCTAGAGGTAGTCTGCAGAGGAGAACGAACTGACTACCTTTCGCGTTACGAGTCAACGCTCTTATCCGTTCGGTCACCAGTTCTATCAGCATGTACTTTAAGTCACCTTTAGATTTGTATGTCGTGCTGCTCCGCCTAATTGGTGTTTGTATCCGTGTGGCTAATTATCGGAAATCTGAGCAATTTTGTGTCCTTGGTTGTTAGTGGTGGACGGAGTACAGTGATCACCTAATCACTCATGTCTTTAAAGTGTGCGGTCTGTGACAAGGCGATCCGTAAGAATGATAGATGTCTAATTTGTCTTTTGTGTAAGACTCAAGTTCAATTAAACCATGGACTGGTTCCGTCCTCGGTCTACATTACTTTAGAAGGGAAATTCATTGAAAGTCTAAGATACGTACATCCTACCCGTACAGTTAGGATGACCTCGGAAGTGGGTTAGTGCATCACAACGCTTTTTACTCAGTAACCACTTGTCACCTTATCGAAGATGTGCGGCATATTCCATTCTGTCTTGACGACTTTGAAAACACAACTCCAAGCCGGAAAACAGGTACAAGGTCGATCAAAGTGAGTAAGCGATTGTCGCTTCTACAGCCGGGTGGCTAATATGCCTGCCAGTTGTTCTCTAATAACAGTCGATTAGAAAGAACACAGAAAAGGAAATTTTCAACATTTTCCTAACAGCTGGGGTCTCCTGAGAGTTCCCTAGAGTGACCTCAAAATCTACGAAGAAGGTCTGATTCAAGTACAATATCCTACCGCGTGCATTGCGGTTTACTATTGGCACCGTAGCGGACTTTGAGAAACCAATGGCATCGCAACAATTCAACCACAATAGAAATGACCACTCAACTGGGATATGCCTTGACAGAAACAAAATCACACGCTTGTAGCCGTCATCTTAGGCACGAGTAGTTAGTGAATGCAAGAGCAGAAGCGTTACTACGTACAATCTGCCTGCTTCAGGAAGTTCGGACAAGGCTAGCGAAGCAGCGCATGGCCTAGATCCGTGAATATTATTAGCACCACTTATGGATCTTGCTGATCTAACAGCCACTGGTGCAAATCGTCTGACCGGTTGTTGTACTAAGACACGGTAAGTGCGTCTCTGGAGGAAGAAGTGAAGGAAGAGGCACATTCAACTTCACCTGAGACCAGCTCATAGTTGACTACTAAGGTTAAAAACCATTCTAACGGGCAGGAATCGTCAGCTCTGAATAGGGACAACGGTATACCATCAAGAACTTAATGCATTAACCCCAAGGGACCTCACATATATGCCAAATTCAGTCTAGGAGTTCAAGAAAACATCTAAACGCTGCCATTTCAACAGGAACGGCAGCATCAGAGCGCACTACAACACGTTGGCATAACGTTTTCGCTTGATGATTCTTCCCAAGCAGACTCATCCATTAGCATTTTTGTAGGCAGTGAAATTGCCTCCTAGAAGTTATTCTACACCGATCTGGCTTCAATATTCAATAAAATGAAGGGGCTTTGAAATCTTTGCATGCGATAAAACCCACCTAAAGTAGGAATCATATAGATATGGCGTAAGAGTGAAATACAGGATGGTGACTTACCTCCTAATTTAAGCTCACACATAAAGAACTCATGGATGCTACTGGGTTCAGTTTCAGCACATTAGTAAAGCAGACACTCTAGAAAGCAGACGTGATGATGATCGGAGATTCTAGTCTCAGATGTCAAAATTTTAAATCGTTTCCACCTGTTTAGCCCACATAATAACACAAAAATGCATCAACTATCAAGTTTGATCGGGAGGGCTCCTAGATGAGCACCAGCATGCTTCGTGAGTCTCACTCAGAATTTCAATCAAGTTTGCTAAGCACTTTTCAGTTCGATTGGAGTTATCAGAATGACTGAAACAAGACTTCTGGATGCGCGTGCGCACCTGAGTCCGTAACTTCAAGCCTTTGGTCTGCCGGACTATGTTGGGTCAGATATGTTAGCCACACACGCATATCACCTGATAGTGCACTTCCTCGAAAAAGCGTCACAATGCAACGTGAGTCACCGAAGATTAAAATTTTCCGTTCGTACTTGCCATTCGTATTTACTGTCAAGTCACTCACTGCATCAAGTGTGAGCAAAGTATTACCAACTTAGTTAACCTGAGATAAAGGTAATCAAAACAGCCTGGATTTGAACCCGCAATTGCATGGCTGATAGTCAACAAATAGAGATGCCAGAATAAACGATACAACCTAGTGGCATGTACGAGTGGGGATAAAAGAACAGTGATAACGGCGCTGTTAACGAATAACAAACCCTGAGTTTCTGTAACGTTTTCTAGATATGAGCTTTAGCCACTTGAAAACCTGTAGACAGTTTACTTCGCTTGTACCTAGCCGAATGACAGATAAAACGGTTAAAATTGTGGACAGATCTTTTCTACGAAACTCGCGGAGATCAACACAGTTCGTAATTAAATGAAAGTGTGAGAAAAACCTTGCAAGACGCAGGGGTTGTATGAGAACCTGAAAGGTTGTCTGCATTAAGGAATACCTTATCTTGTATAAGCAAGCCATGCGATATGAACGACGGTAGCTTGAGTAGACAGGTTCCAGGCGGGAACACCAACAGATCGTCAGGAAGATGATAATCCAGAAGAAACTGGTTAGCCTGTAGTTTGCGCACCTGCTTGAGAAACCTGAAAACAAAGACAAATACTGCACAACCAACTAGAAATAAAAAAGCTAATATTTTAAGTGTTAATCCCGTATGTTATTCTAGAATAATGCCACTCACTGTAGCAGACAACAGAACTGAGCATAACCAAAATGCACGCCTACCAATCCAGGTGACTGATATTTTGTGATCCTATCAATGGCTTTCTTCAA
Organism: Paragonimus westermani; assembly: GCA_008508345.1. Lineage (NCBI taxonomy): Eukaryota > Metazoa > Platyhelminthes > Trematoda > Plagiorchiida > Troglotrematidae > Paragonimus > Paragonimus westermani. The sequence goes on from QNGE01006742.1 coordinate 8,672, forward strand.
GAGAATTGCGGTCCAATAATCCTAAAGAGTGAGAGAGTGAATGAAGTCAAGGCGGAAACCGTTATGGGGACATCGATATCCCCAAACATGGAAGAGACCATATCAGTGAATGACGCGTAAGAGGTATTCATACTTTAAAACAATCAGCAGTAAACCAGGACTACACAAAAATGAATGATTATAGGACTGATCAGAAGACATTGTGGCTCAAGCGGCTGTGAAAAAAACAATAAACACCAAACCATAAGTGACCTGACGATAACCAAACAAACTGTAACGGATATATCTGGCGTGATCGAGATCTCAGGTGTGCAGAATCAGTGCCCCCAACAATAACATAGCAAAACAGGCGAAAGTGAAGTGCCTTGTCAAAAGACAAGTCCGTAACTAACAGAACAGTGGGTCAACACAACGTACCGTCGATAGGAAATTTTTGTACGATCGTATTGCACCTCTTCGTAACCCTGGGCTAGCAACTCCGGGCGTATCAACTCCAGATGACTGTGCAGTCCATTCACTCTGGCATAACAAGGAAGATTTACTCGAGGACCTATAGACACAGTAATTGGAGACCGCGAAAAACAGAAGACCACGATAACGTGAAAGTTAATGAGATCCTTAAAACGACAAAAGTTGCGACTGTCAGTTATCGAATTACTAAATACAGTTATCTACTCCGCAAGTTTCACAAACTAGTGCTTCTAATAAAAAGAACGAGTGCGTGGAATGGTAATATTTCTCCTAGCAGAGAATAGCACTTATCCATTAAGTGATCACACTACGCCCGCAACCGACGCAACAGAGTGTACGCGAAATTTGATGACAAAATTCAGAATAATATCGACGACATGCAAATGTTGCCGCGAGCTAACGGTGACCGTAAAGGTGTGCAGGCAAAAGAAGTCAAAACTTAGCTTGCACAGACGCATAAGATTCGGGGGATAGCCAATAGCAAAAGTGACATCAAATCTAACATTATTCAACATACATAGAAAGGAACCGGATCGTCGCCGTTATTTTCAGCAAGACAAGAGCCAATGGTTTACAATTTCTTGCGCACCAGAAATATCCAGGGCCTCCTAGTCATCATAGGAGGTTCGTTTCACAGTTTCAGTGTTATCCTCCCCCACAATATTTGCTCTGAAAGTAGGCATTCTCAGCCAATTAGCGTAAAGAGAAAATGCGAAATTTCTCCAGTGTAGTACAGGCTACAAACCAGTTCATAACCAGCACCACCGCCATGGACAGCAATACATCAGTGTTTCACACTGATGCTTAATTGCCAAACAACCATGAAGGAGAAAGCAAACCTTGTACCGGAAGAGAAGAAGAGGACGAGAAGGGACCTAACTACTAAAAACATAGCGACGTCTTCATTCAAACATCCAAAACCAAGGTGCCTACATCTTGCAAACAAACAACCAAGATGTGGATTAAAGCAAGCAGTCATCAACAGGACAGCTTCATCACGACTTTCATTGCCTCGTATCATCGAATGCACTTACTTCCATTTTGCCTAACCAAAAAAGTCCGTGCAAATGTCGGGACTGAACAGAAGAACTCGACTGACAATCACTACCACATACCTGCTTCCTAATCACTTCGTTAACTGCTCGTCGATGTCACCCGACGCGAGAGATCGAACGCAAAAATCGACAGTCAAATACCTGGAGACGGCTCACGTTCTCAACTCCGAGCGGCCGTGATTCCCTGCCGTAAAGCAATACAGCCCTCACTGCTACCTTACATACACGGACCTTAAGCCTCAGAGGTGACCCTCTGTCCCCAGAAGCGTCCTAGATTGGCAAGTACCACCCCAGACTTACGCGTTTCTAGTTCATTCCCTACACCGCCGCCACCGCTGATGATGCTTCCCAAAAACACAAACCGGTCAACAACTTCCATAACTCCATTATCCAACATTAAATCCACGTAACCACAACAAGCTTGCAGAAGCACCTCGAAATTCGAGACTGCAAAGCACATTCCGAAGTACTTAGCAGCATTGCTTGCGCTGCTTGGAAAGTGTCAAACAGCAACACCTTGTCGTCAGCATAATCAAAGTCAGTCAGAATTCTACCAGGTAGAAGGTGCACGCCGGCAACTTGTGAGTACCGCAGACAGTCCTCCATTACTTCGTCCATGACAAAATCAAACAGAAGCGGTGAAAGTGGACAGCTTCGACGTACGTCGCCCATGGCGCTGCTGGAATTTTCACACAGTTCATCGTAAACCCCAACCTGAACTGAGGTATGGGAATAAAGCGTCAACAGTATGTTCACATACCTGGTCGGTACACCCTTGCGTTCAATTGACTACAAAAGTGTAGATCGATCCACTGAATCAAACGCACCCTTACGGTCGAGGAACACAATAGCCGTTAGCCGGCCGAACACAGGATGCTACTCCAGAATTTGGCGGAGATTGAAAAGTGGATCAATGTAACCTCGCCCAAGGCGAAACTCTGCGTGTTCTTCCCTAATTTTTGCTTCCCGAGCTACAGTTAGTCGACAGAGTACAACAGATACCAGAACCCCTAGTAGTGACTGGAGTCAAGATAATCTCCTTATGGTCTTCGTAAGAGCCCATGACTTCCTTTTTGAATATGGGAACTATTATTGAATGCCCCCAGCACGGAGAGATGGTCTTCGTCGTCCACACAAGCTGAAACAACTGTGTCAAAGCCTCTACTAACGCCTCCCCACTTTCCTTGAAAAGTACTGGCATGAAGTCATCTGAGCCAGCAGCCCTATTGCGTTCGAGAACCATTGCGGACCTCAGTCTCAGTGGGTAGTCCTAAGTCTACCAGTTCGTGACAGTAACACAGTAGAAGCAGGAGACCAGCTAAATTAACTCACAGCTCTAATCGTCCAAACTTATTATGAACAAGTGTGCCATCTGTCTCGCTGATAGCTTCACTGGCAGGCAGTCGCCTGGGACAAACAGCACGGATAAGCTTGAACAGTCAGCCGGTGTTCTCTGAAGCAAAAGCGTTTTCCATTCCCTTAACTCTCTTCATTAGTCATGCCTCACCATCGGCAAGCAGGCCACGCTTCAACTTCCTACGAATATCTCTCTTAAACTTGCTACACGAACTGTCAAGATGAACGTTCAGTCCGGCATCTAACAACTCCAAGAATTCCTCCGAGATCCACTGTTCGTTCAACCCACGAACTACCCTGTCGCATGATACAGTACCTGCTTCATCAATAACCTGTTTGATTTTGTCCGGCAGCTATTAGGATCTTCGGGGTGAGAACTGTTCAGCTTGCTTTCTACGGTGGTCTGATAGTTGTGCTTTAACGCCAGTTTCTCAACAGCCAGTCGATGTTGTTGATTAAATCTTTGCTCAGAAAAAGTAAGGACAAAGCGGTAACACATCAACGCGTCGTCAGAATCAAAGTATGTACTCCAATAGTCTTGAATGGAGCCCCACCACCCACAACTAACAACTATGTGGTCTATCTGAGACCAGGCCTGATTCCGAGAAGAGGAACGCCAAGTATTACAACGACGCACACCATGCTTAAAACTAGCGCCGGCTGAAAATAGCTTACGCTCAGTGCACAGTTACAATAACAGCCCGCCAGTATCCAAGCGGTGTGATACGATCCCGAACATCATCATAGACAGCAATACATCAGTGGTTCACACTAATGCTTAACTGCCACACAACCATGAAGAAAAAGCAAACCCTGTATAGGGAGAGAGAGAAGGAAAAAAGAAGGGGACGGGAACGCACCTAACTACTGGGGATAATTACGTCTATATTCAAACATTCAACATCAAGGTGTCTACACCTTGCAAACAAACAACCGAGCTGCAAGTGAGAGTAAGGCGTCATCAGCGACATGCCAAACCTGCCATCTAAAGGAGACCCATCCTTATCAAGGCGGCCGGCCTGGGCGTTCATATCTCCGGCCAGAATAACTATGTCAGAACCATGTGTCAACCGAAGGAAAGCGGCCAGATCCGAGTGAAATAAGTCGCTGACACCGACGTCACCATAGTTAATTGAAGCTTAAGCAGACACAATGAAGAGATTTCCGAAAGCGTTTTGGCTCAACCTGGCCTTAGTGGAATCTGCCAAGCGGACGGCACACAGCCTACTGTTGTCAGGACATCAGTCTACTAATAAGCCTCCGGCTGTCGTGCTGAGAACTATACCTACTCCAGCCTGACCGGTAGCGGCGGCGGCGGGGTTCATGTGAATGCGAGGGCTGCGATTACTTGATTGATGCTCAAGTTGAAATTAACTAAATCCACCGCCACTCATCAGAAAAAAAGTAGTCGATTTTAGTCATACTCTTCGGAGCAAAAAAAATTAGTGAGAAAACAATAACAAAGAACAAATGGTACGAGCACACGAAAGACATTAAAAACCGTTAACAGCATGGAATATAAATACCCAACAAAACTATACTGGTATCATAGCTGTCAAGGAATTTCTCCCTAGATCCAATAACTGCTCGCTTTGATCACTTTACTTACAAGATTCACCCAATGATTAACCGCGATGAGGCGTTGAGAACTGTTCACACTGGATGTGGCTGCTTCCTCTCTAAACTCAACCTCACGTCCCCGGAGCTGCTTGTTCAGAATCATACTGAACAAGTGGTTCTAGGGTACCAGTCAGGCCATTATTGAAAACCAAGAAAAATAACGGTCCTGTAACAAACATACAGCCAATTTAATAAAATGCTGCACTCTGGCAATCAAACGTGTTGCGTTAGGGGATGTGCTACTTTTGATGGTAAAGATTACAGGGGCCATTCACAAAGTATAGTTTTGATTGAAAACCGTATAAATTAAATGGGTCTGTGATTCTAATAGAGCATTACCATAACAGTAAGACTTTACCTTAAAATACTGGAACGGCTGGAAAATGTCTACTCTCAAAACGACCAAACATATCGTTTCTGTAAATTCCTTGTGATAGCTTCGTTTGTGTGCTTAACGCAAAACCCGGTCATCTGTCATACGTAACTGGAGCAAAGTATATGCCCAAAACAGAAGCGACCATTGTACCAATCACGTGATCGCGGAAAACCAGACAGGTATTAGTCAGAGATACACAAAGCAGAGCTCAGTGGTAGATTTCCGGTCAAAATGTGCGAACAGTGTTATAATATGTTCCATTGGCGTACAAGCAAATCAATATCCTTGGCATTTGCGAGGCAGAATTTGAAAAACCTGGACCATGTGAACTGCTTTTCACATTTTTGCACAGGACGTCAGCCTTAGGGGTTATGTACATCGTTCTATTTAGGCCGTTTGGGGTTCGCATATCATATATATACGTGTGTCATTCATGTTGAGCTTTCGCTAATCACGCTGGTCACATAAATTGAACAATCGGTCAGCTATGTTGTAAGCTGGGTGCGCGCAACCAAACATTATCATCCGACGGCTTTTGTGGGGAGAAAGTTGAGATAGCCAATGTGTCGCAACATGGACCAACAAACGCAACTGCTTTTCTGTTGTTCATTGACAAGTGACAGAGGTCACCGGCTGCGTCAGCCTCTTTAACGTTATCGGGATAAGCAAGATGTTATGTCCTTCTACCAGCAATTCGTCATGAACCCATCTAGAAGCCAATTGAAGGTCATACCACTGTGTACTAACACCATCTGCGCTGGTAGCACAGTCGTGTCATAGAGGACCTATCCAGACAACCGATACGCAGAAACAAGAAGTCCTAGTTGCTCTATGCGGATCGTGACAAGGGTGGCCCCGGAAACTGCTCCCATTTCTGAGAACGAAGTCTGCCCTGAACTTCCTCCTTGTATCGCGCCGTAAAACCGGACGTATGGCCACGAGGTCATCGCAGAACTGCAAACAACGCTGAAGACATATGCTTACCTAGAAGAGACACGATTATAAAATATCTAGGCTTCTGCTGGATCCAAACCAGCGACAAAAGCAGCATGCCCAAACACAAGCAGTCTACCAGCTGAGCACGATGCTACGTCGGGAGCTCGAAAATTTCACAGTTGGACCCAATCACACACTCATCCCACTGTCTCACGTGGAATCCACCAAATGCATCAAGGGATCGACCACAACTAACAGGATTTCTCAATCGGTCGCACGTTTGCAGCGCCCAGGTACGCTGTTTGATTTGAATCCAGTCAAAACCCAGATTATTCACGATAAGGTCTCCTGTAAATTAACAGCTGTCAAACTACTTACTAGTGATACATGGTTAAACTAGACAGCCACTCGCCACAGAAGAAACCTCAACAGCCACCCACCGCGTAACCGTACTCCCGTCAAGCATGAAGCGGGGTCAAGTAACAAACTTCATTCAATACCGTGGTAAATGGTCGGCAAACGGTTTAATGCGCTTTTCTGGCCCTGTCNGTAACAAACTTCATTCAATACCGTGGTAAATGGTCGGCAAACGGTTTAATGCGCTTTTCTGGCCCTGTCAGAGTTCTGAGTTGAGTGAATCTGCGCCTGTGGGGTGCCAAACACCAGCACCCAGATGACTCACTGGCTGCTACAGTGTGTTCAGAAGCGTACGCCGATGTGATGCGCGCTGATATACTCAGCGTCTCTTGGATGCATGAAAGAGCAATTTTGTGGAGGCAGAAGCAGGCAGCGCTGAAATGTTTAATCTGACACCATGTCCACGTCCTTTTGTAATAGCTCGCCGTTCTTATTTGGAGTAATGATCTTCCGTATTTTCATGTAATCGGTTAAGACGGGGGCAGGCAAGTGTGTCTGGTTTAGTAGGTCGTTGGTTAGACCTGGTGAATCTGTATCGCAAGGCAGTGGGTAGGCGACAGCGTACCAAAACTGGTACATTCTTCGAAAAAAGATACCAACCTTCTTTCAACCCACCACCTGAGAGACCAGGAGACTATGGTTCCTCAGACCTTTATTTATTGGACTGCCTGGTATGAGTGACTTTGTCGATGTGGTCGTGACACCGTCCAGTTTAACCCATCAGGTCATCCAGATCCGCTAGTCGTCGTTCCGGGTGAGGATGACGATAGCGATGCTGACAACTATGACGAAATGCAGAACACGAAATGCGCCTTGGCCTTTGGATGCAACCGGTTTAGCAAACGACTGGTGTGGCTGTGTAGCAGTTTGGGTGACGAAGAAAAGCGTTAATTACTGTGCGTTTTCAATGTCTGCACTGTTTGCATGAGATGGGCATGAAAAAAACTTACGTGCTGTTACAATCGCTGACAGATAGCCTAAATGACTGAACTTGCTTTTCAACGCTGGTTGGTGAAATTAACCCAGAAAACGAATTTCGATGGCAACGGATTTTGCTGGTATGAGATAATTTTTCTTACCACCACCCCAGTACAGAGCTGTCCAATGTTTAAGCCCTATTTCGAGTACCAAACTTTAATGTAGTAGTATGCAAAAAATGAGGGAGTTACTTAGTCTTTATACGTAAAGCTCGGAAGCCCTCAATGGAATATATTGTGCTGAGAAGTGAGAGTATCAGGAAAGCTTGGTTACCAAACTTCACATTTTCTAGATGATTCATTGTATCCAACGACCTTCGCGTGGCGTATATTTCGATGTCATTGTTACCACCTACTGCAAAGCTCGACGTGTATTACGAACAATTGCGGTAGAGTCCAAAAGCATGATTATGATGTTTGCTCGCTCTGTTCGGTTTAGTGTGACCGAATGAGGATAAGCGGAATACACAGAATAAAGAGGGAGATATTTCTAAATGCAACCATTATTTACCACAGCCACTGGATATTATTCAGCCATGCTCGGTCACATGAACAGTATCGTGATGATAATATGATGATGACGATGACAGTGGGCCACACCCAGAAGTGTGGAAAGTCGGTGAGAGAGACATCTGTGTCATGGCCCCACAGGGGACAAAAACCATTGAACCACATGACCCATGGGAATGACCGATGATGAAATGCGTGTGGATGCATGCATGTGTAAACGACGTGAGCGAGTGGTACAAGGAGTTCATTGAAAAAGTGTGGTGAACGACACAACATACAGTTCCGCCGTATTTTACCTGCATAATATGGCCTGTCTACATGGAGAAAACAACAATGGCTGATGGACTGTACAGCAAGCACGCTTCGCCACTGTTTGGAAAGCAATGTCGACCCTTTGCTAGACCATGATAAAACTAGGGTGGAACGTGTTAGGGCGCAAGCACCAGGACACAAATATCCCTGACTTTTGTTACACGTATTCTAATGTCTACGCATTGAAACTGAGGTTGAAATAAAGTAAATTTTAAAATGTAATTTGCTATGAACTATACAAAAAGAGGGCAATGTGTACACCAAAACAAGACAGTACTGTACAGCAAAATCGCCAAATGGGTAAGATATTCGGGAAATTTCGTAAACTGTTAGGTACTTGATATACAGATTGGGAATAACACAACGTTTCGAGCAAGTTGTAATACTCTACGTTTCAACCACCTCGGGTGGCCTTCCTCAGGAGTGTTAGGTGCTTGCTTATCAGACACCTGAGAAACTGTCAATTGCCAACCCAATGTCGCAAGCGATACGAAGAGAGAAGAAAAGACGGAATAAAACAGAATGTAGAGTACGACTCAACAGTGGACAGGTGAAGCGCATTCGTACCTGATCATGCTTTCTACGGATAGCCAAGAGAAAACCGATAACAATGTGTCCAAACTAATTCCATATAAAAGAACCTTTACCACAAACGTTACTTGACGTGACAAAAAACTGTGACCATTACATACAGAGGGCATGAACCGAAGGAATGATACTTACTTCCGAATGCACAGAACAAGTGGAATAGACCACACGATTGACACTTGGAAAGCTTAATGCGTGCCTGAGTAGTTGAGCTTGCAAGTTTGCCAGACGTTTAAGGCGCCCTGAACTTTCTTCACCTACAAAATCCCTGCTACCAGCAGTCTGAGACGAAATATTAGTAGAGGATGACGATGGAAAACTCCCATCCGGCTGGCGTATGGAAAGGCCTGAACCGGAGCAGGAAGGGTCGAGAAGAATAGACTCCACGCTGTAAAACTTTGGGTCTTGTGGGTCCAGACTTAAAAAGTCTGCACAGAGAGCTACAACTTGTGGCTGCTTGGCCCCGATACCTGCAGCCATCTTTGTGTACTCGAGATTAGGAACAGCTGGTCCAGAAATAGTCAACCGAGAGACACCAGAGGCTTTTAGTTGATCGCAAAGACGTCGAAATCTAGAAAAGATAATACCAAAAATGACCAGGTTGTTGAGCATCTAAAAAGTTTTACAAAAATGTGCACAATTGGGCAATTAAACGGACGTAAGCAATAAGTCGCTCAACACAAACAGCCGTGAGGTTGATCGCACGGTACATTGGATCGAGATGTTGTTTAATGCAACAGTGAAGAGCAGTACTGAAACAAAAACTAATATAACAAGGAAACAGAAGCATGAAGTAATTGAAGGAAACTTAGTCAGTATAGCGGCCTATGATTTTGAAGCATTCACATAATTGGAAACAGCAAGCCACCACGTGAGATAACGTTTCTATCCCACGATCTGAATGAAAAGTCTTCAATCAGTCGGGCGGCGTCTACATACTTCGGTCAATGAAAGAGTCTAGGACTCCATAACTCCTGACTACGATGTTACCCGACAACCCCAGGGTTCTATTCAACTGTTGTTTGCTTTGATGTCCTCAACGAAATCGATACCATGACACAAGGCAAACGGTGGAGGAAAGCGCAACTCCATGGCACAGAGAACTGCAAACACCACACATGAGGCCGACAACCTTTTAGCTAACGTCAACAACCGCAACTAGTGTGAACACTATTTTCAGTCTTAAGTCAAACTCATGGGCGCCATACCTCAGACGACAATAGTATAGACAGAGTAGTCAATCAGTTTACGTACAGAAAGACGAAACGAACAGGCAAAAAACAAAAAAACAAAGACACTGTACTAACAAGAAGCAAAGATAACTGAAAGGGACACGTTGCCATGGCCGTGAGCGTGTCCAACCAACGATTCACATGGTCACGAGCTCCCCAGCTTGGCGAACGGCATTCGCCAATCGTGCTCAGCGGGGCGGTCAAGGTCCTACAGCTCGTTACCTCGTCATTGCCAGGCCACCTTGGTTTCTTCCGACCATCAAAAGCCAAAGAACAATGCGAGATGCGCCAGACGACCAGCCGACATACGGAGTAAACGGTCAGATCGGCGAATAGTGGATTTTCGCTAAATCGTTTATCGGTTACGAATGTGGGCAATCGTCAAGTACTCGTGTGCGAACATTTGATAGTGATGAAGACTATGGCGGTAAAATACCAAAATCAGGCAAGTGTTTACAACATAAGTGAGACAGGTTTAAAACTCATAAAACACAACTGCAATGGGAAGTCTGTCAATAATCGACAACCGCATGTCTTTAAGAAGCATTCGTGAAAAACATTAGCAAATGCAGCAGGTGTTTTCCATTTCTTCGTGGACACCGCGTTAGCAACATTGTAACTTGATGAGAAGACAATAAGCATATAAGTGATGTGATCGATAACGTCCAGAGTACTGCCTGCAACAACAAAATGACGGTCAGCGTAGGCCCAGTGAGCTAACAACACTTTAACAGTGCAAAATGCACGTCAATTGGATCGCCAATTTTAGTTAGGCGCCCAGGTGATTGACTCAAAGCAGGCAATCTGCGAAGCCAATGATGAACCTATTCATGACCTGAAACGACGCTAAGGACGCTGGACTGAGTACTTTCAACAGTAGCTCGACTGGTCACCTGCGCTATTGACTACGCCTTCGAGCTTTGCTTGTTCGCATTGGTCTGTAAACGTTTCTCCGCTCTCGGAAACGGAAGACTCGGTTGAGATCAAGTTTCCGAAACTTGAGCAGCTACTCAGCCCAGACGAACTCCTGCTCTTTCTGTGGATGAAGATCCAGTCATAGTTAAGAATCTGACGGCTCTGCTCCAGAAACCCCGGATCGATGAAGTTGTTCCAAATGACTGGGGCTTGGCTAACATCGTCCCCATTTTCGAAAAGGGACCAAGCGCTTCGTTTGCAAATCCCAGAGGGATTAATCTGTTCCCTGTTGTGCCACAGTTGTTCGCAACCATTGTACTGCTTTATCATCAGGTGGCGGCACCGACATCTATGAAGGTCTGAGCGTTATGGTCTACTGACCTGAACCAAAAGGTGGATTATGGCGTTTCTGGCGGTTCCCCGTCGGATCCGTAAACAACAGACCGGTGTTCTGTCGTGGCACAGGTGCACTGGTAGAATTTATATTGCAACGGTTCCTGACTCATAGGCATAGTTAGAAAATGAAGCATTGTTATTGTGAACATTTCACATCTACTCATCACTGTCCAGACTACAATCTTGCGAGTCATTCTATGTTACAACGGGTTAAGAAGAATGATAAAGTCCTGGGTCGAGTGGTTGAAGCCACTTCATTAAACTACAGTAATCAGATTAGATTGATGTACTTGGATTCCAGCCGCTCTGCCTGAATTAACAACGTGACTGATGTTCACTGCATGTCTTTAAACTGCGGACCCCTGTTATCTGCATGTTTCGGCGACATTGTTGTTCGCCAATGACAGGCTTCTGCATCCCTTTAGGCAAATGCTGTCCAACTGCGTGGTTTAAGCATCACTGGGCTCTGTGTATGTAGCTTTCTTCAATCATGCACTATTATGTGCCAAGTTCGCTTTGTTATTGGGTGGAAGGCCACTTCATCATCAGCCACAGACTAACGTATCCAAACCAGCAGGGCCACAGGCGTTTAACTCTTTACGGTATATGGTTGCTTCCAATCTAGGTCTCCACCCACCAGAGGACACTGAAACACGTTGAGCACATATACGGCATGTAGTGCATAAATTAGGTACTGCCTCGTGTGGTACTACTGTTCGTTTAGCTGCCAACCACTGCGTTGCTATGCGTTCACTGTAACTTCTCCGCATTCGTCGGAATACTCTATCTAGCGGTGGGTACAACTCAACATGCAGGGCTACTCGCCTGGAGCTCTGGAAGCAAATGAGAGACGATCACAGGGCCTGGTGGACACTGTTATCGGGAGAGAACAAGCCGCTGCTACTAGGGACTCTCGCAAGCTCTTCCATCTCACCTACGAAACTGGAGGCAAGAAGTCAGCTGTGAGCGAGGTAATCTGCGAAGTCAATGGTGAACCTATTCATGACCTGAAACGACGCTAAGGACGCTGGACTGAGTACTTTCAACAGTAGCTCGACTGGTCACCTGCGCTATTGACTACGCCTTCGAGCTTTGCTTGTTCGCATTGGTCTGTAAACGTTTCTCCGCTCTCGGAAACGGAAGACTCGGTTGAGATCAAGTTTCCGAAACTTGAGCAGCTACTCAGCCCAGACGAACTCCTGCTCTTTCTGTGGATGAAGATCCAGTCATAGTTAAGAATCTGACGGCTCTGCTCCAGAAACCCCGGATCGATGAAGTTGTTCCAAATGACTGGGGCTTGGCTAACATCGTCCCCATTTTCGAAAAGGGACCAAGCGCTTCGTTTGCAAATCCCAGAGGGATTAATCTGTTCCCTGTTGTGCCACAGTTGTTCGCAACCATTGTACTTCGTAAACTAGGCGAAACGCGCGGGAAACATACTCATTAGGAGCAAGCTGCGTTTCGCCCTGACCATGGCTGTATTGGTCACATCTTCACACTTCGCCAGATGCCTGAATTCCCCTATTCATATAGAAGACCAACAGTTGCCTTCTTGGACATCAGAGGGACTTTCGATTCGGTTGGCAGGGTTGCACTCTGAGATTGTCTATCGAAGAAGGGTTTGCCGGAAAAGCATGTAAACATCCCGATGGAATTTTACTGTCAGACGTTGGGCAGGATTAAGGGTTTATGGCAGCTTATCGCTGACCTTTAGAATATCAGGCGGGGTAAAACAAGGCTGTCCAGCCCCCCTCCTAATCACCTTTGAAGTAAAAGAGATTCTAGAGCGTATTCTAATGAACTGTAAATGCGATGAGTTGGATTTGCTCCAAGGCACTCGGCTCTGAGACATAAAGTACGTAGACGATATTGCCCTAATCTATGACTACTCAAGAGGAGCCCAGAACATCTTAGACAGATTAGAGGTTTTAGCTCGTCAGTTTGGTATGGCCTTTGCATTTACTAGATGCAAGACGCTGTTTCAAGATTGGCAGGACCCTGTGCCTGCTCTCCTTCTTGGTGTTGATTAGCTGGAAGTAGTTGGGAAGTTTATGTACCTTGGGAGCTGTATCATCGTTGGGCAAATGTCTGAATTACATAGCAAAGGCTCGGGTGGCGTTTGCCACCTTGCGCCATCTATGTCTTCGGCGTGATCTCAGTCTTTCTATGAAAGGCCGAGTGCATAGTGTTACGGTAAGGGCAGTCCTGTTGTACGGCTCCGACGCCTGGTTGGTTCACACGAAGGCTGTTCGTAGAGTACCTGTTTTCTACCTTTGGCATCTCCGAAGCACTAGTGGCGTGGAATCACCGTGTCAGTAATAACGATATTCGCTGACGCGTCTTCAGGACGGATAAACTCTGTCTACCCTTAGGCATATTGATCTCGTCCCACAGGCTTCTTTGGCTCGGCCACATTTGGTGAATGCCAACTCACCGCCTGTCACATCGTGCCTTGTTTGCGAGTGGTGGGTTGAGCTGGGAGCTGCAGCCTGGTGGTTAGTGCATGACTTGGGTTCGGGGTATGAAGGCACTTACTGGAGCTTGCTTCAGTAGGGCGCTGCCGGCCCCCTGGCTGGGGTCCGAAGGAAACTGACCACCTTTAGTTGAGGACGCTGTCTGATGTGACGAGAAACGGAAGTGAATGGCGCCCCCCTGTCGCAAGCCTGTGTGTATACCATTTTCTTCCTTTTCCTCATCGTTTGTCTTGCTGATGACGCCCCGGGCGGGGATGTGTAGATCACATTCTCACTCTTCGTAATGTATAGATCACATTTTTACTGTTCGTCAAATTTTGGAGCAATGTCATGTGTACCGACGGTCAACAGTGGCCGTATTTCTCAAAGATAATGGTGTCTTCGATTCAGTGGATCGATGTGCACTTTTAGAGTCGCTCAAGCACAGAGGTGTGCCGACCAAGTAAGTGAACATACTGTCGTCACTTTACTTCCATACTTCAGCTCAGATTAGGGTTTACGGTGAACTGTCTAACAGTTTCAACACCATTAGTGGCGTACGTCAAGGCTGTCCGCTGTCACCATTTTTGTTTAATTTCGTCATAGACGAAATAATGGAGGATTGTCTCCGGCACTCACCAGATGCCGGCGTGGACCTCCTACCTGGTAAAAGACTGACCGATCTTGATTATGCTGACGACAAGGTGTTGTTGTTTGACAACTTTCAATCGGCACAAGTAATGTTAGACGCTATTTCGCGTTCTGCAAAATACTTCGGAATGCGCTTTGCAGCCTCAAAATGCAAAGTGCTTCTGCAGGATTGCTGTGACCACGTCGATTTGATGTTAGATAATGTAGTCATGGAGGTTGTTGACCGGTTTGTATACCTGGGAAGCTGCATCAGCAGCGGTGGAGGTGTAGGGAATGAAATAGAAGCGCGTATCTCTAAGGCTAGGGCGGTATTCGCTAACTTGAGGCATCTCTGGCGACAGAGGTGTATTTCTCTGAAGCTTAAAGGTCGTGTATATAAGACAACGGTGAGGGCCGTATTACTTTACGGCAGCGAGACCTGGCCGCTCAGGGTAGAAGACGTGAACCGTCTTCAAGTATTTGACCACCGATGTCTGCGTTCAATCGCTCGTATCGGGTGGCATCAGCGCGTAAGTAACGAGGAGGTTAGGAAGCGGGTGTTTGGTAGTGATTGTCAAACGAGTTCTTTTGTTCAATTTCTACGTTTGCACAGGCTTAGATGGTTTGGTCACGTAATAAGGATGCCAGCTAGTCGTCTTCCACACCGAGCACCGTTCACTGAGACTGCGACCGACTGGTGTAAGGTGCGAGGTGGTCAGATAATGACCTGGCGTAGGGAAATGAAGTCGTTGACCAAGGGGTTGGCCACTGTGGGTCGTGTTCGTCACCCGGGCTGGGGCCCTCGCTACTCACAGAGTCGGTGGTTGTAGACTCTAGGTGAGATGGCGGCTAATCGAGCTCAGTGGCGTGAGTGTTGTCTTTTTTTGTCCGAGTTGTCTGTGAAGTGAGTGCATTTCATGAGGAGGGGCAATGAAGGCCGTAAGGAAGCTGTCTCGCTGATGACGCCTTACTGTCATTTGCAGCTCGGTTGTTCGTTTGCAGGGTGCAGGCACCTTGATGTTGAATGTTTGAATCTTGACGTTGTCATTTTCAATAGTTAGGGGTTTGTTTTTTCTTCATGGTTGTGTGGCAGTTAAGCATTAGTGTGAACCACTGGTGTATTGCTGTCTATGATGATGATGATGATGATGATGATGAAGAGCAGACAGTTCAATCAATATGTAAGGTGAATGCCGCCCAATAGCAACCGCTTTTGTAAACACTTTCTCTATGAGAAATTGATTGTTTTCTCAATACATTGAGAGTGCTGTGTTGATCATCACCTCGTTGTCCTGGTGCACTAGTTAGGTACAAAGCACGGTTGCAACTTTGCCCTGTGCTTCTTCAGTTACCGAGAGTTCACACAAAAACAATAGCTCTTGCTCACTTTTTACGCTAAGAATACTGACGACCTATATTAACCACGACTTGTTTAATCACGCCTTCCTTCACCATACTCTTCTTGTGTTGGTTGTACGCAGTACTGTAATTATCGGTATCTCGTCTGTCTTGCTCACACAAGCCGCACTGGTCGTTATCATTAGTGAGCTACTCACTGTTTTTCTCGGCAATTGAATGGATTAATGGGGTAGTGTGTGTATACATCATGAACATACATATTTGATTGGGATGACTCTAATCATGTCTAATGAGCTTCAGAGAACTGTATTTGATAGACCAATTCCATGGTCTCGGGTGTGTGACACCTGACGAAATCTGCCTGTTACCGGTGATACAGCGGTGCAGTGCTCCACGATTTGATTTTCGATACTTATCCCGCATTTTTTCACACCAACAACTAGCAGATAATTTCCTCTGACCACTCTTGTTGTCAGTGATACCGGTTCTGCGCTTTCTCTTCCTTTATGGGCAATTGACAAACTTACCACCTCTTTATCTCTCACACATTGTTCTGTTTTCTTGTTTATATGAACAAGTGTGCACAGCCCCATTTTCAGTAGCTCTGATTATTGCTGGATTTTCCTGACGAAAAAGATTGAGAATAACAGCGTTAGGAGCAAGTTGTAATACTCTACGTTTCAACCGCCTCGGGTGGCCTTCGGGAGTGTTGTAATCGAAATCACATTAGAAAAGGAACAGATGTCACGTGGGATTTGCGGTGGTCAGGTCAGAACAAGTTGGTAGGCAACGTTAAAGACTCTTGATTTTGTTGACAAACCCGAACACGTGACATTAGGTTGTGATGAAACTTTCCTCAGCTTTGATGTGACCTCCCTTTACACCAGTGTAGCGGTAGAGCATAGCAATGATGTTGTTAATAATTTTTTCAAAAGTGATGACTTTCTTGGTGTAAGTACTAATTTATCACCTTCCGAAGTTTTATCTGGTCTTGAACTTTGTTTGCTCTCAACCTTGTTCACATTCAACAAAAAATTGTACAGGCATATCGATGTTGTAGCTATGGGTTCCTCTGTTGCACCTGCAGTTGCCAATCTTTTCCTCGGATGTCTGGAAACACAAGCGATGAATGAATTTATCTGTCCTCCACGAATTTGGTGGCGGTATGTAATCATGAATGAACCGCTCGCGACTAATTTCCACAGTTTCTTAACTCAAAATGCTATGACATTGTAGTCACATTGGAAACTGAAGCTGATGAGCGTTCACTTAATTTTATAGACTGCCTAGTCAAAGTTGACGAGTAATAGAAGTTTCAGATTTCTGTGTACCGCAAACCAACCCATTCTGGTCGGTATCTCAACTTCAACTCGTCGCATCCAATCGGTATGAAAAGAGCAATCATCAAATCACTCGTCAATGGAGCTAATAAGATCTGCACCACTGAACTATCGAGAACAACAGAGATTTCTCACATTAAAGAAATTCTAGCCGCCAATCACTATCCAAATGCATTGATAACACAATCAAGCGCATGTCCACCAAGGAGGAGACCAAAACGACCAGAGCTTTCAAGTCTACCGTGCAAACACCGTATTGTGAACATGCATATGAAAAATTTGCCCCACTCTCTGTGAGTGCACAATGGTAACAAACCCTTGTCTGCAGTGTGGCGTGGATGGATAAACCACCAGACACAGACACGTCTTATCTACATCAGTCTCATCCTCACTTGATGGGCAAAGGATTAGAACAATCAGGTCAGATGCAGCGCAAATTGATCTAACCACGGCAAATCCCACGTGACATCTGTTCCTTTTTTAATGTGATTTCCTGAAAGCCATCCGAGGTGGTTGAAACGTAGAGCATTACAACTTGCTCCTAACGTTGAGTTATTCTCAATCTACCGATAACATGTTAAACGGAACACTCAAACTGTTTGACTTCATTCGTACTAAGTTTAGTGTCTATATCTTACAATGAACCACATTACTTCACAACCTTCTGAAAGGTCAACCGATACCCACCATCCACCGGCGTTTTCTTGTACACAGCTGATGCACTTTCTTTTTGTCTTTCTGCAGCGCAGCTGATAATGTAGTTGCGTCCACTCAGCCGTTCCGTCGTCTTCTTCCGTAACTTGCTCCAACGTCGTTTTGCCGGAATTGTTCACATCCACAGACGTTTTGGACGTAGCTCCCAACTTTCGCGCCACTTTTGTGAGCTCATCAATATCCGTCCGTCAGGCAAGGTGGAGAGTGTGGACCGAGTCATGAGCGACTATGAAGAAACTTTCGAAAAACTGGTCCACTAGCAGTTGTCATCTGGAATCTTACTCTTGCCCAGATATTGTCACAGTTGTCTGCTCCAGCTCCACTGGAGCTTTCTCTCTGCGTCTAGCGCCGCTGTCGATGTATTCTTCATTCAGTGTCTTCATGGCAGTCGGCTTCTCGCGTTCATTTTTAACTCCCACGACTTCGGCCACGTGCTGGAGGTCCACCTAAAGCGCCCAAACGTCTCCTGTCTCAGACGGCTGTAATCGGAAGTCTTTATCCTTATATTGATCACGGCACTGATTGCTATGATTAAAAAAGACGCTTGGCCTGCGAAGCTGTCTGCTAGTAGATATCCAGAAATACGTAAAACTGTATAACAATCTTGCACATGATTTCGTGCTGCTGAGTTCTCCCCCACATTCGTTGCCAGTCGTTCAGCGTTCTCTATTACACCGCTTCGCGCAAACCCAGTGCATTTTTTCCGAATATCGCCATCAGTTTCCAATCCACTGCCGTTAAATTAAGCGCGGCGGTCGCTCCTTTCGATTTACGTCTTATTGCTGGTTAGCACGGCCTAGTCGAATACAACGTTAGATCATCAACAGCGCGTTTCTTTGTCTTGGCATACTTTGGGCTCCGATCCACGTGCTTATGGAGTGAACGTATTTATCGAAACTTCATCGATCAGACGATCACTTCTAAACCTTCGCTCTCAGCCAGTAGCGAATTGAACTCGGATTTTCCAACCATTTTTTGGTGATCGCGCTGTTCACTCTAATTATTCCAATCCGTCATGTAAAGTTCGCAGAATAGGGGCGTTTACTCTCGTCTCAGAAACACAAGAATGATGGCTCTACATGCATGTCGCCCACCGTGTTCACTGATGATAAACCGTGACTGGAGTGAAACTTAAGTCTGGTGTTCCCTCTCGAAGTATCCCAATCGAACGATGTGTCTGTATGGCGGAGCTGCAGTTATGTGTCAGTCGTGTTTAACTTAGGGGAATCAATAGTGTGACAGTTTTCATGTTTAGCAACCAATGCCAACCATTCATGTGCAAAGATCACGTGTACTGTTAGGTCTCCTTAACATAGATAGGAACAGTCGACGACATAGCTGTAGCCCACGACCGTTTTGTTGATAATTGACATAGATACCATTGAGCCATCTTGAGGTTGTTATTTAGTCTCTCCTTCCCAGTTCAGCCTTTTTACACACTTACCTTGGAATGTTATGTTTAGCTAATTATGTCTTTTCACAACGTTACATTCAGTCTGAGTAACGTTTTGTCCGTTTTTACAGACGCCTTCTGTTATATTCGTGGATGGTGAACAGGATGTTCAAATCAAGGACTGTAAGTTGTTCTGTGTTTTGTTTATGCGTTATCTGAGACGGCAATTTACTTGAGGCCCGTGTCATTTTGTGCAGGTGAATGCTGCTCGTTTGTGTTCTCCTGATGATTACTGATTAGTCGGTTCTTATACTTGCATTTCTGCCATCCGAGCACTGACAAATTGTTTTCTAAATAGCCCGTTTTCCACTAATGGACTTCACATAGAGAAGCCTAGTGTGTGCGGCTTATAGGTTTGCTGTAGCTCAGTGTTAACATCTTGTGATGGCCGTTCAAACGGTGGCGGGGCAGATCGCCGTTTACTATGACTTTTTCTTATCTGGTTTTGAACAGTGTGACAGTGTCAAACCAAGACGTAGCGCACCTGAAATGTCAGCGAATTTGTGTGTTGACTAAAAGTTTAGCTCTGACTTGTAGACGACCGACGAAGTGGGTAATGGAATACAGGCGCGTATCTCTACGACTAGGACGGTATTCGCTAACAATGAGACAATGAGACATCTCTCTGAGGTTTAGCGGCTGCGTATATAAGGCGACAGTGAGGGCTGTACCACTTCACGGCAGCGAAACCTGGTCGCCCAAAGTGGACGACATGAATCGTCTTGGGGTATTTGATCACCAATACCTGAGTTCGGCCGGTGGTATCGGGTGGTACCAACAAGTGAGCAACGAGGAGACTAGGAAGCGGGTATCTGGCACTGATTGTCAAACGAGTTCTTTTGTTCACTTCCCACATTTGCACAGACTTGGATAGTTCGGTTATGTGTCAAGGATGCCCGCTAGTTGTCTACCACACCGAGCACTGTTTGCCGACGCT